>VMDR010016629.1:0-20970 GCA_007922815.1 Macrotus californicus
CTCTGTTCCTGTTTTGGTTGTTTGCTTAGTTTTTGTTTTCATTGTTTTTCTTTTCTTTTATGTTCATTTGTTGATAGTTGTGAGTTTGTTGTCATTTTTCTGTTCATTTTACTGTCATTTTTTATCTTCTTTTTCTTAGATAAGTCCCTTTAACATTTCATATAATAATGGCTTGGTGATGATGAACTCTTAACTTGACCTTAAAATAGACGGGGAGAGATAAAAAATAGTATAGGAAACAGAGAACTCAAAGAACTTATATGTACAACCCATGGACATGAACTAAGGGGGAGGGACTAAGGGGGCAGGGTGGAAGG
Organism: Macrotus californicus; assembly: GCA_007922815.1. Taxonomy (NCBI): domain Eukaryota; kingdom Metazoa; phylum Chordata; class Mammalia; order Chiroptera; family Phyllostomidae; genus Macrotus; species Macrotus californicus. Next base: position 318 of record VMDR010016629.1, read on the forward strand.
GGATAAAGGGGGAAAAATTGGAAAAACCGTAATAGCATAATCAATAAAAAAATACTTTAAAAAAAGAATATAAAAAACATTTTGATGGATAATGTCTACCTTTTATTGAGTCTGGAGCAAAATTAGATTGCTAGCATTGCTGAGGGCTGGAAGAACACCTTTGGATCAATGTGAATTTGTTTAACTGTGGATCGTACCTCATAAAGTCACCAATGGTGAGATGAATTGCATCTTCGCTTTCTTTGATCATGTTCATAATGTTATTCAGCAACTTCAATTACTTATTCTTTCCATAACAGTCAGATGCCAATCTGAAAAGATCATGTAACTTGATAAATCACAATGGCTAGCCACCTTACATATGACTACAACTGATTTACAGCAAATATAAACTGGAGGCACGTCTGAGAATTCTAATCATTTTTTTAAAAAATATACAGCATAAGAGAATGAAGCAGTGCAGGTATGCAGGTTACCACAAGGATTTATTTTTTCATATGAGCAGGTCCTATCTCATTTAATTTGGGGGTAGCAAAGGAGTTAGGAGCTTTGATATTTTTCCAGCTTTACCTTGATCCCCATTACAATTGTTTTTTGTGGTAGTGGAATAGGAAGATTTCAACACACAAGAGCAAAAATAGACCATTTTGGAAATTAAAACAGAGAAGCAATGTACTATGCCATTAAGTCACATTAATAACTTAAATCATAATCAAATGTGCATTTCTTGTTACTATTTTAATCCATGATATGTAAACAAACTGTACTCACTTGCCCTTCATTTTCTTTCCACAATCTATCCATATATGTGCATCACAATCATTACATAGTTCAGCATAACAAAAACCATCATTTTTTAATACGAAGATTAGACTTTTTTCAAAGTGATTAAATTTTAACTGCTATATGCTGGGTATTTACATGTATAGTCCAACTATACTCTCGCTCAGTCTTTACAGAATTTAACAGATATCTGTACTTGAGGGACTTCAGATATCCTTCTGAAGGACTATCTAAGACCAAATAATATTCTGAAAATTTGAAAATATGCACAGCCTCCAGCTATGATACCCCATCTGCTTCCAGCACGAAGTGTTCTGGGAGTTCTTCCTGTGACAGTGAAGATTGTTCATGCATTCATTCATACCCTCTTTCTTCCCACCTTATTGATTTCCTTGGTGAGCAGCATTTCAAATGACTAATGGAATAGAAGAAACCTTTTGTAAACCAGAGAGTAAATGCATTGCTGAAGTGGATGATTAATTAGTTCTTTTGACGTGGATACTGTTCACTTAATGTCTGAATGACCTTCTTTTTTGTACACATACACAAACACATATACATATACCAACACGTGTCCACTCACATCTCTTTTTTCTTTCTCCAGCATTCTTTCCTCGACCTATACCTATTAAACCTATTAAGTTAATTCTTGGAAAGAGATATATCCAAATCAACTCGGGCAAACATTTATTGAAAACTTCTTATACTTTTAAAAAGAGTGTAATTTTGAATGCATAGCAACACTGGCTCAAATTCCAGCTCTGCTCCTTACCTAGCTCCCGAGTTATATGGTTCGTAGATGGATGGATGAATATAGCATGTTATTCCTTACTACCTTCTTCTCTCTCTCTCCTCTTTTAATTGAGCAGATCCACTAAATGTTTATCCAAAAGAAAGAATTCTTGCATTTTTATTATATCGGTTTGGGTTATTTGGATTCTCTCTACTCTCCTCTTGACTTACCTTAATCACAGTAATCCTTCAGAATTGAGTTCAGGCCCTGCCTCTTCCAAGAAGCCTTACTAGACTATCCTGGCTGACAGGACATTTGCTATTTCCTTCAAAATTGTTTTTTTTCCTTTTTTTAAGCATATTTTATTAATTATGCGATTATAGTTGTCCCATTTTTTTCTCCCCTTTATTCCCTTCCACCCTGCACCCCCTCCCACTAGAACCCCATCCCCTCACCTTAGTTCATGTCCATGGGTCGTACATATAAGTTCTTTGGCTTCTCCATTTCTTATACTACTCTTAACCTCCCCTTGTCTAATTTGTACCTACCATTTATGCTTCTTATTCCCTGTACCTTTTCCCCCTCTCTCCCCATCCCCTTCCCTGCTGATAACCCTCCATGTGATCTCCATTTCTGTGATTCTGTTCCTGTTCTAGTTGTTTGCTTAGTTTGTTTTCGTTTTTGTTTTTTATTTTTTGGATTCAGTTGTTGATAGTTGTGAGTTTATTGTCATTTTACTGTTCATAGTTGTGATCATCTTCTTTTTCTTAGATAAGTCCCTTTAACATTTCATATAATAAGGGCTTGGTGATGATGAACTCCTTGAACTTGACCTTATTTGAGAAGTGCTTTACCCGCCCTTCCATTCTAAATGATAGCTTTGCTGGATAGAGTAATCTTGGATGTAGGTCCTTGCCTTTCATGACTTTGAATACTTCTTTCCAGCCCCTTCTTGTCTGTAAAGATTTCTTTAGAGAAATCAACTGATAGCCTTAAGGGAATTTCTTTGTAGGTAACTGTCTCCTTTTCTGTTGCTGTTTTTAAGCTTCTCTCCTTATCTTTCATCTTGGCTAATGTAATTATGATGTGCCTCGGTGTGTTCCTCCTTGAGTCCAACTTCTTTGGGACTCTCTGAGCTTCCTGGACTCCCTGGAAGTCTATTTCCTTTGCCAGATTGGGGAAGTTCTCCTTCATTATTTGTTCAAGTAAGTCTTCAATTTCTTGCTCTTCCTCTTCTCTTTCTGGTACCCCTATGATTTGGATATTGGAATGTTTAAAGTTGTCCTGGAGGTTTCTAAGCCTCTCCTCATTTTTTTGAATTCTTGTTCCTTCGTTCTGTTCTAGTTGAATGTTTATTTCTTCCTTCTGCTCCAAATCTTTGATTTGAGACTCAGTTTCCTGCCCTTTACTGTTGGTTCTCTGTATATTTTTCTTTATTTCACTTCTCATAGCCTTCACTTTTTCCTCTATTTTGTGACCATATTCAACCATTTCTGTGAGCATCCTGATTACCAGTGTTTTGAATTTTGCATCTAATAGGTTGGCTATCTCTTTAGCACTTAGTTCTTTTTCTGGAGTTTTGATCTGTTCTTTCATTTGGGCCATAATTCTTTGTCGCTGCACACCTGTTCTATTATAAGAGGCAGAGACTTAGGTGTTCACCAGGGCAAGGCAACCCACTTGGTTGTGTTGTGGCATTGTATGTGGGAGAGGGGTCTGAGAGGGAACAATGCCACTTGCTCAGCTCTCCACTGACTTCCAGTCACTTCCCCCCGCTACCCACAAGCAAATTGGGCCATTCTGGTGCTGATTCCCAGGGGCTCCTCCAATGAACTAGGACCCCAGAAGCCCCTCCAATGAACTCTCCTGTGAGGCTGGGAGTTTCACTGGCTGCTGTAACGTCCATGAGTTTTTACAGTGAGATATTTTAAAGCTTTCTTTTCCCCCATGCTGGAACCCTGGGTTGCGCAGTCTGCCTTGTTCCCCAGTTCTTCCTCCTGGTTTATCTGCACATAAATGTGGGACCACCAGCTGCTGCCTTGCTGCATGTCCTCTCTGCCCCAGCTGCCCATCTCCACCCCCGCTATATGTCGGATGAATGTTTCTTCTTGAACTCCTTGGTTGTCGGACTTCTCTACAGTTTGAGTTCTGGCAATTCTGGTTGTTTTTTTGTTTTTAAATTTGTTGTTGTCCTTCTTTTGGTTGTGCGAGGAGGCAAAGTATATCTACCTATGCCTCCATCTTGGCCAAAAGTCTCCTTCTAAATTCTTTACACTTATTTCACCTCTCATTTGACATTACATCCAACTTTCTGTCTGAATTTTTGTTTTCATATATGTGCTTATTCTATTCCCCTACACTTTAAACTCTTTAAGAGCAACATTGCTATTTCCATCTTTTGTTATCCCCAACGTCATTGTGTCGTAGAGGCTTCTGCACATGTTGAATTAAAAACAAATGTTTTCTTACAATTATGGCCCATAGCTTATTAGAGTTCTAAGATACACCAAGTGTGAGTAGAATATACACCTTTGTCAAAATTATGAAGATCTATATTTATTATATATATTTATATATTTATTTATACATACATAGTTACATATATCTATATATGGAATTTTGATGGATGGAAATTGTATAATCTCAGAGGAAAAAAACTGGAAATTGCAAAACAATAATTGGTGATGACAAGAAAACAATTCTGAGATGTTCTACATTAAAATTACAGTAGCCAGAGTGTGAAAGAAAGACATACAAGAGTTGGCCTGTTAATAGCTATGGACCAGCTGTGACAAAAGACTGCTCACATTCCTGTATATCTGCTAAAATTTAGGATTAATTCCAAGTGACTATATCCATGATTATCCAAAAGAAAGAATAGCCAAGCACCATAGAACCTCAGGAGCCTCCACTTCTTATTTGCACATGAACTTTCAATCTACCGCCCACAGCTAATCTACAGGAACAGCACTTCCTTGAGGACCTTGCTGCACCTGTCCCAGAATTAGCCCATCATTCCCTTTGTCTATAGCTAATAGAAATTCTTTCAAAACACTTACATCTTTCTCTCCTCTACTTGATGTGTAAAAATATGTGCAAAACTCAAGGTCGATAGACTGTAGTTGTCTTTTCTTACTAGTCAGGCTCTGGTGGCTTGGACTCCATGCCCTTCTTTTTTGCTCGTGATGGCCTAACTCTTTCTTTTAAAAAGATTTTCATCCACAGAAGTTAAAATCTATGTTTAATAATGATATAACTGAAAGTTTGAAAGTACAGATGAAATTATTTTCTAATACATATATTTTAATGTCTATTTTTTTCATTTTTTAACTTTTCTATTTTTTGATGGCATTGGAGTACCATTTTCAAGATTGTAACCATTTCTTCTTTAGAGTTGAACTCCTTCAAAAGTTGAAGTGTTTTCAGTCCATAACAACTGTCTACTAAAATGCAAAAAATATTAGGACAGTAACATCAAAACCAAGGGATGAAATCTTGTCATAAGTTAGTCTTTAAGTGAATCAATAAGTTGCTGAGTTAGATCCTGTAGGGACCCAGGATATGTTTAACTGTGACTTATTATGGGCCTTTTTCTAACAACTAGTCTTCTCTCTCTCTCTTAAAAAGAAATCTCACTCTGCTTCTTGTTTCTTTGTCAAGAGACTTCAGTCTAATATAACTCTGTCCTGTCCTTGTGCTCACTTACTTCATCCTTACTGGAGACTTCCAAAGGTGTCTCTGGGAGTAGAAATGAGCATGTGCAGATCAGAGTCCCTCCTCCTTTCCTTCCTTTTGGAAACCATCTATCCAGACCGAGCAAACAGTTCTCATCTGACCAGCTCTGTCCTCTTGTACTATAAGCTTAAATAAGTATTCCACTATGACAAGACCTATGGCTTTTTGTGGTAACCTGCATGGTTTATTATTTTGAAAAATTATTGGGTTTAGAATCAAGAGACATATTATAACCACACACTTAAGGTACTGCTGCTAATGTGTATAAGCTTTATCTTTCATTCAGGCCATTATTTCATCTCCATCAATTAAAATTGATTTATACTTGGAAAAAAGACTAGTTCTATATGTGACTCCTCTAAACTATTACCCTGTGATCATCTATAACTTCTATATATCCTTGTTCCTTTATTCACACTCTCTTCACATACTCATTTGTTCTTTTTCTGCCCCTCACCAAACATGCAGGAAACAATTCCATATCCTTTTTTTCTGGCAGAAAGGAGTATTTGGGAATCCATTGTCAGGTTTTAGTGGCCAGGGTGGGGGTGGTATTTCCTGAATTACAGAACAGAACAAACACCCTCTTGATCTAACTGCAGAGGATAAGTGAGCCAGTAAAATATACCACAGAATAGAATTATTAGCATGCTTTTACATCCTGATTTGAGTTTCTATGCATGGATTCACAGAGCAGCAATTATAAACTCACTTTGTTACATGGAACCTATACAGCAAAGAAACAGACCAAAAATAAAACCACACAGCCTCCTGGTGCCTTTTGAGAAATTATAATTGCGAATAATTTTCAACGATCTGAAAGAGAAGTAATTAAGAGCTTTGTAATGTAATATTTCATGTATCCCTTTATCTGTACTACATGGAACCACATATTCATAGCCTCCAAAAAATATCCTGATATTTTTAATCTAAATGAAACAAAATATTTTTTTCTATTAATTATAGGCATTTTTAAAGTAAAAAACTAGAGTACCTATGAAAGAAACTCACAATTTTCTGTTTTCTACAGTAAAAGCCTCAAAGCCACCACCACGTTGCATCACAGCCATTGCCATCTCCACAAGTTATAGATAAACTGCCTTAGGACACACAGAATGGCACATTCATGATCTCATTGAACCTTCAAAACAACCTTATGAGGTAGGTGTTTTAGCAAGTATGGTGGTCCCCCTTGCCCATGAGGAAAAGAAGGCCCATCGAATGAGAAACTCAGACATCTACGGGATCTGGAATCCTACCTACTTACATTCCTTGTTTACCACGTATTTGCAAACCAGTAGAGTTGGAAAGTATCCAATATCCAGTATACCAGTTATTTAATCTCTCTTAGGTTAGTTTCTTAATTTCTAAAATGGGCATAAAACTGTATGCATTGCAGGGTTTCTCAAGTATTAAATAAAATATAAAAAGTTCATACTCTGGGATGTAGCAAATAATAACTTCAACAAATGGTGTTTATAAGAATCCAGTCTTTTTCTCTTAAAATGTAGAAGATTGGTGGAGGAAGAGAGAATTCAATGGACAAAAGAGAATAAAGAGGTAGACATGTTGCAAAGGACTGAGATTGGAGGATAAATTTGCCATTATCTAGGGAGCTGAGAATGAAATTATAATTTATAATAAATATAGATTTAGTCTTTATCCCTGTTCCTGTCACAGAGCTCCTAAAACCATTGAAATTCCCTGAGAGCAATAAAGATGTCTTGTTATGTTAATGAGGTAACTTTGAAAAACCGCCAAGTAAACTAAAGGTGGGAGCTGGTTGCCAGGGAAACCAACTATGTGATTAGAGCATGGGAACTTTCAGGGCAGAGAGGCTGGAGATTAAGTTCAATCATCAATGGCCAATGTTTAATCAGTCATACCTGGGTAATAATGAAATCTCCATAAAAACCCAACAGGACAGGGTTGGGAGAGCTTGTGGGTTACTGAACACCTGGAGGTGCTCAGGGAGTATGGAAACTCTGTGCCCCTCCCTACACACGTTGCCCTAGTCTTCTCTCCTCTAGTAATAAAGTGATCATCTAGTAAAGAAAAGCTTTCTCTGAGTTCAGTGAGTTGCTCTTGCATATTAATTGAACTCAACGGGGAGGTCACTGGAACCTCCAATTTATAGTTGTTCAGTCAGAAGCACTGGTGACAAACTGGACTTTGAGTTGGCATCTGAAAAGGATGGGGCAATCTTGTAGCACTGAGCCCTTACCTTGTGGTATCTTACATTGTCTCCAGCAGATATTGTCAAAATTGAGTGAATAGCTTGGTGGTGAGGGGAAATCCACACTTTGGAATTAGTGTCAGAATCATGTGGATCATCTCTAGAGCAGCTGCCTAGTGTTTGAGAAATGAACCAGAGGGAGAGGAGTGCTAACATTTGTTGTTCTTTGAAATCTTGCTAACTGTATTGCATTCAGGGGTTTGAGAAACAGAAAGCAAGTAGTTATTGTCCAGTTACTTTTTAGCTACTGGCGTGTGTTTCCTCGAGCAGTCTGGGCCATGAATCAGGAAGGCCATTAACTCAAAGGGAACATTATTGTTGAGGAATCACAGGAAGTGTTTAATTTTTGGCTGTGCATTTTGTTCTATTAATGGGAAACATTCTGCAGAGACAAAAAATGATGACTGAATGTGTCATATTGTGGCTTTAAGTGTATTATTTCATTGGCTCTAACTCTCTTGCTTACTACAGGATTATTATTCCCATAACAACAGGAAAACTGAGGCTCTGAGAATTTAAATTACTTGGTTATATTTCCATAATGTAAGAGACTAGGATTGCATCCAATGCATGTTTGACCAGCAGGGCCCTTGCTTTTTCTTACATCCACTAGTCCAAAAGAGAGGAACAGTACAATATCTAAAGAACAGAAAGCATTTATTCATCACAGTTTCCATGGTAATCATGAAATATTTCTTAAAATATGATTTTCTTTCACTGACTTCAGGTTTAATAAATAGCCTTTTGATCTTTAAATCAAAAAGGCTATTTATTGATATCCTCATCATTTCATTGGATATTCCTTTATATTCTTATGATCTTTAAATTTGGATCCATTTATATTACAGTTTAGGGCTGAGGATGTTAAATGTCTAATATCCAAGTATGTTCATGTGTGTTTGTGTCAATGTATGCTTGTGTACGTGTGAATTAAAGTGCATGTATTTATGCATGTGTATGTCTATGTATAATAATCCTTAGTAACTAAAAAGTAGATTTCCAGTACCCTTTAAAGGTGGAGTCCCAGGGACTGGATCTATCCAAATTACTTCACTTAATACTCATAATAACCCCATACATTAAGAAACACTATTCATCATTTCGTAGTTGAAAAAAACTAGGGTTAGGAGGGTTATAAGTCAACATAAGTCACAGATCAAGTCAAAGCTTGTGCTCCTCCTCTCATTCCCAGAAAGCATAAACCCAGTTTACCAATCCAATATACCATGTGTTTAGCTCCAAACCCAATACATATTACAGGATCAGCAAGTTTTAGTCTACAAATGATCAGTGAGCGAATGAGTTTATACAAATGGAAAGTTCGTGTGTGTGTGTGTGTGTGTGTGTGTGTTGGTCTGTGTTTTATAGCCTCAGCTCATTCTGTCCTTAACAACTCATCATCGCCATACCCAATCCATTGCCTACAGAGCTTGGGAGCTGGTGTCAGTATCTCTGCTTCCTTTGAATAAGAGGCATTAGACTAGAATTACACTTTAATGAATCACTCTAATATTAAATAAAACAATTATTACAAATAAATTGTTACTCAAAGACTTCTCCAAGTGGAGAAAACAGCAGGCATTACTCAACTTGAGTTTCTTTTCCTCTTTCTCCTGTGCCCCTCACTCTGAAACCACGTACACTAAATGGTGCCCTATTTAGCTAAGTCCAGGCTGTTTTTCAAAGGACAGCTAGCAGAAAATCAAATTAAGAAATAATTCTTCATGAAAACTTTTAAAAAACATTGAGTTGATTATCTGAGAAGAGACTCAAGAAAAAAGAGCTAGAGACATCTAGTACCAAGACCAACAAGAAAAACATAAATCACTATGCTTTAGAAGCAGAAAAGGTCTCTCAGACTATCTTATTCAAAAGTTCAAGAAGTCAAAATGCTGAAGGAGTCCCAGGAAGGACATTTCTATGGCCTCAAAAAGAGGTCATGGTAAAATCAGGGCTAGAATAATGAACTCCTGGCTCCCAATTAAGTTCCTTTTATCACTTTACTGGATGTGAGCAAATCTGTTGCACTGTGAGTTGTCTCCTGGAAATACTCCCTATCTTAGTAGATTACTCCCTGCCTTTCCAGTTTGATAGGCACAGCAAAAAGAGGTCAAGACATTGTAGACAAGGCCTCGCCACACTCACCACAGAATCCACAGGATATAGCAGAGTGGCTTGCAAATATGTGAAGCTCAACAACTATTTATTGACAAGGTGGTTTTCTTTGAGAGCAGAAAATGACATGAAAATCTTAAAAAAGAAACCACTTGTACTTTGGGTTAAATTTTCATGAAGAAGGTGAATTTTAGTTCTATTAACCTTATTGATTTGCCTGGAGGAGACCAATAAAACAAAAGAAAATTTAACCCATCACAACCTTTTTTCCTAGTAAGAGAAGGGAGGAGGCAAAAATAAGATTGTAGATGTGATTTAAATAATATCTCACATACTCAGAATATAAATCTGTATGTGCCCAGCGACATAGAACCTGTTCCATATATGCACATCTGCAATGCAATAATAGCACCACAACTGAACCTTCACTGAGGACCTGGAGAACTAGTATGAAGTCATAGATTGTTCCAATTGTACTTAGTTTGGGCAAGTATCAGGTACTTGACCAAAAAATCACTTGAGACATTGGACTGAGAGTAGTTGGAATGGTCGAAACTCTAGTAAGGTGGCATAGGTCTGGTCTTGAAAATATTTCTAACTACATAATCTTTAAATTACTGCATGTCGCTGAGGTTCAGTTTCCTTATCTGTAAATAAAAATACACTGGTTAAAATGTTTTTCCTATTTGTTGTCAATTTGAGAATGAACAAAGCAATGTATATAATATGTATGAAAATTTCTTTGTAAACCGTAAATCACTGAAAATGCAATGGATTAATTCAAGTAAGTAACACTGTGGTGATAACCATTTTGCAATATATAAATATGTCAAGTCAACAAGTTGTACATCTTCAACTTACAGAATGTTATATATCAACTATATCTCAATAAAGCTAAAAATATTGGTACAGTCCATATTTTAAAAAGGAATAGCAAAATACTAGGATTAGTAATTTAGGATTCAAAAAAAATGTACTTAAATCAGGTTCTGACATTAAGTTGTGGTGTAATTGAATAAGCTATTAATTTCTCTAGACCTCAGTTTTCTCGGGTTAAGTAGCAAATTATTTTTATCAATCTCTTCTAGTTATAACATTTGCTGATCATAGCATGGGTTATGATCTTACATCAAAAACCCAATTGTCCTTGGGAAGTTCCATTCTACTGAGCTGAACAGTATCTCCCAAAAACTTCATTTTAATTAAATCTTCCCAAAGCCTCTATTGTATTCCATTTCCCTTCTTCAGAGAAAGAGGATAATTGTATGACTTTCAGCTATGAATAAAGAAAGCCTCTGAAATGAGAAACCCTGATGAAGAAACAACACTACAGATTTAGGTTCCAAAAAAGAAGGAGGGGTGAGGAAGGGGAGGGAGGATGGAGAGGGGGAGAGGAAGAGGGTGACGGGGAAGGAAAAGAAGCCTAGTTAATGCTTAGTCCTTCCACTTTTGACTGAGTGGTGCATCTGAAGCAGCACTCAAGTGTCAGAAACTAATGGAGCAAACACAGGTGCAGACTTTTATTAGCGATACTAGGAGAAAGGTAAATTAAGATTTAGAACAGAAATAAAGAGAATGGCTCTACTTTCTATGTACTCCCATAATTTTCTGGGGCTTTAAAACATCAGATGGTGTAGGATAAATATGACAGAACCATTCTGCCTTATATCAAGGAATAATAACTAAGAAAAGTAGGGAGTATTGTATTTCAAAAAAGATCTTTAATATCAACGTTGCTTTCAGAGTTTTAAAGTAAATTTATCAAGTGTGGAATGGCTACCAATGTCTTCCCGCTTTAGAACTTTAATCCTCATGGACTGCCATAAAGCTGATTAATGGTAATCAGGAATCACCTGGTTTCCTGGTACCTAGAATCTAGTGCCGTATAGTAAGTGCCTTTAAAAAAAAAGTATCCTGCCCAAGTATCAAGTTTAAGTACTCAAACCCCAAAACCAAAATTTTAAATATACATTTAAGAAAATGGTTTCGAAGTTCCAAATCACTTATTTTAACTATTTTTTTTTTTTTACTTAGATCTCCCTCATGTTCTTTTCTATGAACTTACCAAGCAGCATTCCCCAAGCAAACAGGCAGCTGCTTTCCTTTGAATTGAACATTCAGTGGAAAAGAACAAAGCATATAATTAGGTGACAGTTGACTGATATAATCTCACATCTGTTTCCACACTGCTACCACCAAATCTCTCGGTGCAGTTGTAAACTTAGTAGCCGGAGTCTGGGTATCAGCGTGAAATAATATATTCTATGTCCCTATGTGTTGTTACTTGATTAGTATGGAAGATGCCTAAGAATTCTAAGAATTGCCTTTCAGAGAATTAAACCCAAGTTCAGTTCCATTCTATTTTAACAGGGAATGAAAACTTCATACTACTCTGACTTACCATGGAATAGAATTAAAATAAGATGTACTAACAAACGGATAGAAAGAACTCACATACTGACAGTGTCTTTGTAAGCATATTGCAGGTGCCAGCAGTTCCAGTTCCCGCTTGTACAAGAAACGGCCTGGACCACAACTTCAGTTTACGCAGATCACCCAGCCGCAGGAATTTGGCTGTCACTGACCAATTCCAGGACCTTGACATTAAGGATCCATGTATAGGGACCGGCAAAAACACTTCCTGCATGTCCACAGCCTCTCCCCCGATCTCTTTGTTCTCCTTGCCCCTCTCCCTCCCTATAAAAACCCCTGCCTGCACTGAGATGTGGTGATGGGCTTTGAGACTAGATCCCACATCTTCCAGGTTGCCAGCACCTGAATAAAACAACTTTCCTTTTACATCACACCTGCTTCTTCAGTGTTAGCTTTCAAAGTGGCAGGCAGCCAGACCTGCTTTCGGTTACACTATCTCTAAGCCCAGAACACCCTGGCTCAAAAACTCTGAAGTTATATCAAACATAAGAGACAGACATCACAATCACTTGAACTCCCAACATCAGAGGCCAAGACCACGGCAGTGGAATTACCACTACCTGTGTAATTCCTCTGAGCTCTGTGATTCTAAACTCGTTTAGAAGGCCAAATCCCTTGGAGTTTGTTATTGACTGAATTGTGCCCCACCCCACCCCAAATTCATACTGAAATCCTAACCTTGAGAATCTAGAATGTGGCTCTATTGGGAGACAAAGCCTTTAAAGAGTTAATTAAGGTGAAATGAGCTCATTAGGATGGTCCCTAATCCAATATGACTGGTGACCTGGTAAGAAGAGGAGATTAGGAAACAAATGTGAACATAGGGGTGACCCCATGAAGACAGAGAGAGAAGATGGCCATCTACCAGCCAATGAGAGAGGCCCGCAGAAGACACCAACCATGCTGACACCTTGATCTTGGACTTCAAGCATTCAGAATCGAGAGAAAATAAATTTCTGTTGTTTAAACCACCCAGTTTGTGTTACTTTGTTATGACAGCCCTAGCAAACTAATACAGGATTCGAAGTCTGGAAATTGCTGGAATTTATCTACTCTCTTAAAGGCACACACCTCCTGGAGCTTTCCTTAATTAAAACCTGTCCCTCATAACCATCCCTATGAATATTTAAGTACACTTTATTATAAGCTCATTTGCCCAAGATTCTCTGAAAATCTGGGTTTGGTAGAAAATTTTCACAATGTTCAGATCTCAAGGGTTACTAAAATTTTGTGAATGCCTGGACTCTCTCTGTGCCTTACACTCGGAGCAGGACTATATGTGAGATGTAACGTAGGCTCAGCTTCCCCATTCAAAAGACTAGGACCTGAGTCTCTGGAGCTTTTTTTCCCCTAAAGAAGACAGACTACACATTGGCACAGCCTTGTGAAAATCGCAGTGTATATGAAGCACGCGTAAGGAAGTAATAGCTTTCTCTTTCATCTACCAACGGATTATATCCTCGGGGCCTAGAATTTTATTCAGAATTGAAAACAGTCATTTTTTAATTTAAAAAAGGAGAATGTCTTACACAATATATACTCATATAACTTAATACCTTTTTACTTACTAAAGCAGGAGGAATGAGTGTTTTTTACATTGTGCCTAGAAGGTAATAGCATGGGCTGCATCTGACATAAACAGAAAAGCAATTCGGATCTGTGTGCTCCCTGAAACACCAAGCTCATATCCAAGGCCTGGTGACTTAGTAACTCATACAGTATTTTAGAATTCACACTTTCACATGTTTTGTCATCTCTGAAATCTAGACATATTTAACAATCGTTGGTGTTTTACAATTATAAGTAGAAGTATTTTTTCTTAGAAATCTCTCAAGATCAAAGGCACCTACATTCTATAAAATCCAAAAATATTTCTGAATAGTAAAGCTAATTAACTTGGTTTGGAAGCAAATAAATGTGCCTTCCTTTACTTCGTAAAATGATACACCTTTTACTTTTAATTGTGAATCACTTAGTCACTCTCTTGGAGAAACCATACATTTCTACCACCACCATCTTCAAATATCTCCTGGTATTAATGGAAATTTACTTTTCCAGTTAATACCTTTATCAATACTTTGCTGAGACAGATGAAGTTTTAGAACTTTTTTACTTGTCTTTCCTGCTATAATTGTCCTTACCCCACAGGTGAAGCAATCAATTGAAGTTTCTGTCAATAACCAAATATGCACATGCAGATGGGAGATGACCGCCAGGTGGGATTACTGACCTAATAGGCCCACTGAGTCCAGGAGTCCATTGATAACTCCTCTCATCCCTCTAAAAGTGGAGCCATGGTGATGTTTCTGTTCCCTGCTTATCAGTGTCAGTTCAGCCCTGCACCAAACAGTCCTCAGAAATGCCTGGGAATTAGCCTTTATCTAGTGTCCAGCTGCCCAAGTAAATGGCTATGTGTACCTCTGGGGGAGGGCTGCAGAAATCATTACCCCATCTATGCAGTTGCTGAGATATTGTCAGAACATTCCTCCCAGGGAGCCTACTTACCCTTCCGTCAGCAGTTCCTGGGTCTGAAAACTAAATCAGGTCTGGAAATCAGGCAAGCAACTGTGTCCTTCTATTGGGGTGGCTGTATTCAGCCTCTCAATTCATCATACATGATTTGTTTTGGGTTTGGAGATTGAGCAACATCCTTCTTGGCTGCCCACCTAAGTTGTGTCTATAGATACCAGGCTCTATTCAGGACTCCCACAGCTCTCTGTGGGTTAGGCCTGGGCAGACTCTTTGATCTTTCTGGTCATTACAATAACTGCACCAGCCCTGTGTGAGCAAACACCACCATCTGCCTTCTGTTATTTTTAGTACTGTGCAATATCCATTACAATCCGAGAGCCCTTTTAGGTAACAACATCTCGTACCACAGGTCCTGTCCGACGGAGGACAGCCTCCACTGTCCTTCTCGATGATGCCAGTTCCTCTCTCACCAGAGCACTGGTGAATGCGTGTCCCCTAGGAAATCCCAGAGAACATAGCATCTTGCAGTTTTTCAGGCCTTAACTCTAAATATTGGCCTGATGGCCAGGAGGGAATGTGTAGTAGATCTGCAAGAGATACATACTTCTTGTAAGACAGACAGACCTTGGCTTCATCCTCAAACAAATAGAGATTCAACCCTTAACAGGAATAAATGGGCCAACGATGGCAAGGCCAAAGAGTTCCATTCGTGTTGCTGTCACTGATCCGTGTCTCAGGGCTCCACATTTTCTTTACCCTGGTCCAGTAGAGCCCTGAAGGCTGAAAATGCAAATACTTTGAGAGGTCTGCTACTTTTTAATTAAGTGGTGGGCTCTATCCAATGCTTTTTCCGTCCTCTGATGGCAGGAGATAAAATCTCTTTATGTGCTGTGTAGAAGGTCTTCAACCTTTAATTTGTTACATATCCTGGGCCTTTCATGGCTTGTCTCCAATGTATCAAATGCTTCAGTTTTGCATACCATATCATTTTTATTTCGCTCATATTTCTCAAACACCTGATGCATTTCACTTGCCAGTTGATTCCGTCCACTGGAGATATCACAATAGTTAACTTCCATGCAACTGTATAAACTTAGAGTACTACCATCTGCTGTGGGCTGTTCATAGTCCACCTATCAGCACAGATGGGGTTCTCATTACTGGTAAGCTGGTGGATGACCCAGCTCTAAAAGCCTATTTTCTTATACTATTTTTGGTACCAAATGTCTCAGTCTATGTTTCCTAGAGGGCAGACTCAGCTAAAGATTCGCAGCTAGGAGGTTTATTAAGGAATGATTTTAAGATGGATACATTTAAGGGACAGAAGGTAGCTGGGCTGTGAAGAGGTGATACCTGGATTGTGATTCATTTGAAAGAAAGTCCTCGGCTGATTACATGGGGACAACTAGCACTGAGATGTCTCTTTGGACTTGCCCAAAATTGGAAAAATGGGACAGAGACTTTATTCTCCTGAAGCTACCAATTATAACCTTGAGTAAAACAGCTCTGTTCAGCCAAGGCCAAGTATCAGGGCAAGACTTAGCTAACAGCTCACAGCCAGCATCATTCTTGCAGCTGCAGCAATAAAAATTTCAACCTTGGGGAGGGAGTGCTAGAAGAGCATAACATCCACTACGCCCACAGCTTAGAGTCATAATCATTCAATTTTCTTAATAGTCTCTCTCTCTCCCTTTCATACACATACAGGTACACTTGCTTGCTATCACGTCTGCTGAGTACAACCTAAATTTTAGATGCACATATTATGTACTTATCGCATGTGGTATTTTGTCATCATTTTTTAAATATACGACAGTTTTAAGACTATGACATAAACAGGGAGAAATGATGAAAACAGTATGGGTGTATGAAAGCCAGATGATGAAACAGAAAAGAAAACTGGACAAAGGGTGGAAAATGCACTTGCCACTGACCCAACAACAGATGGCACAGACCGAAACCCCGAACTATTTCCCTCAATAGTATAATTGGGTGACATGTCTGAAAAATATTAACGTTCTATTATGTTTCAGTATTAGCTGTCTGGGGAAGGGGAAGAAGCCTGCCTTATTTCTGTAAGTGATCTTTGGAGGACTATCCATTTGACCAACCTGTGGAAATTATTTTCTTAAGTAAGTGGGAGAAACCGCCATCTTTTATTTCTCTATTTTGATTATCTTGTTACTGCTGGCTGTAGTTTATATATTCTCCTCACACCTGTCTTCACACTAAGAACAGATTTCTCAATGTCAAACCAAATAAAAATAAAAACCATAATTTGAGTGCATTTATTACACATATCTGTAAAGTCATTTATCTTCTGATTCCAGCTACATTGTCCAGAATACATTTTTTGATCTCTTTGTTAAAATTCTGAACTCCCTGTCTTTGATACTTATATACCATCCTTTAACCCTTTCGGTACGAGTGCCGGATATATCCGGCGCCCATCTGATGACCTGTGTGGATGAGCACCGGATATATCCGGCGCCCATCTGTATATAATTTTTATAAATTTTACTTATATAATTGATAGAATTTTATATAACTATCTCTTAATATTAAAGTTACAAACAACACTTGGAAAAAAGCATTGTTTTATTAAGCATAGATCTTATGTAAGGTTAGGAAAGTCTTCACACAAAGGAGGACTGACCATGTGCTATGTGCGCGTTTTCGCGCGTCACCTCGTACAGCGGGAGTGTCGCGGTGGAAAGAGCGCTCGTATCGAAAGGGTTAAGTCTGACCTTATTTTACCCATTTTTATGTTTTCTGCTTTTTCATTTTTCCCCATCCATGCTTTGTACTCATTAATTTCAGTTAAAATTTGCCTGCATTCTATTATAGCTCATATATTGATTTAAAACAGATATTGATAATATATTCTCTCCAATTAAAACAAAAATACATATTAATGTAAGAAAACAAATTTGTAGGTTAACCTAAGTATTATTGATTCTTTGTAACTGGGTAGTTTTTTCAGACTCCTTTAGTTCTTCAGAGAGGGCATTGTCTCATGCTGGAGTATTTTCAAATCAGTCTTGAGTGTTCCTGGTAAAACCATAACAACAATAACATTGAAAACAGCAAATCTCACCCTGGCTGGTATGGCTCAGTGGATTGAGCATCATCATGCAAAACAAAAGGTCGCTGGTTCGATTCCTGGTCAGGGCACATGCCTGGGTTACAGGCCCAAGTGGGAGCATGGGAGAAGCAACCAATTGAAGTTTCTCTTTCACGTCAATGTTTCTCTCCACTCTGTCTCTCTCACTTCCACTCTTTCTAAAAATAAATAAATAAAATCTTTAAGGAAAAAAGCAACAACAATTCTTCTTACTGCCTTTCAATTGAGTTCACATTTTCCCAAGAGGTCAACTATGGAACAAATTATATTTTTCTTCTTTTCTCTGTTTTTTAATTGTGAAATATTACATTAATATTAATAAGTACATATATTTTTTCTATACCTTCTCCCTTTCTCCTTTATCTAGGCAATTTTTTTCAGTCTTTTCAAAGCACCTAAATTCATTTTATATAATTTACTCTAATTTTAGGTCTGAGACCTTGCTAAACTAGCTTATTAGTTCAAGGAGTTATTTTTATAAAAGCATAGATTGCTTAGGATTTTTTGCACACAAAATTAGATCATCTTTAAAGAAAAATCACTTTACATATTAAGTGCCAATGTACGTCTTTTTTTTTTCCCTTCTTTTTTCAGAGTCCCCAATCTCTACGACAACACTGAATAAAAAATAGAAGCACACTTGCCTGCAGGTAAAGTGCAGAATACATCTTCTTCTGTTCAGGCTTTGATATCTCTTCTCACGTTTTCAAATTTTTATTTTTATATTTTAAGCCTGGCTTCCTAGGGGTTGCCACTGTTTGTCCGTATCTCATTGTTCAGGTAGTGGAAAGAGCAACTGGTCTGCGCAACCATCCCGAGCATCGTAGGTTTCCTCCCTGTGCCCAGCAACGTCCACGTATGTTGGGAAATGCACTCGAAGCTCAACCAGTTTTTTAAATTTTCTGTGCTTTAACGTTACAGTTGGCTATTGTAGGTCTCCTCCACTAGCTCCCTAGTTTCTTTACTAGCTCGTGGTCTCATCAAAAACTTTCAGATTAATCTTCCCCTCTTTGCAACTGAAATAATAGGGTCAAAGCTCTGGGTTTTCCCCATTCATCATAATTCACAATTTTAGCTGACAAAGCCTTGGGTTCTCACTCTTCCCTCTCCTAATTAAGCCTGTTACCTCCAGCCAAAGAGCTGTTCCTATTCAAGGCCATATCTATATGTTTTTTAATTTTTTTAAAGATTTTATTTATTTATTTTTATAGAGGAAGGGAAGGAGACAGAGGAAAGAAACATCAATGTGTGGTTGCCTCTCACACACCGCCCACTGGGGACCTGGCATGCAACTCAGGCATGTGCCCTGACTGGGAATCGAACTAGCGACCCTTTGGTTCACAGGCCGGCACTCAATTCACTGAGCCAGGGCAGCCATATCTATATTAATAAAATGACCATTCTTGTTAATTAAGTGGGAGGGTGAAGAGATGGGAGTAGCTCCAGATAAGGCTACAATCTCTGTTCTTACAAAATCTATAGCGATTTTCCAAGAATAAATACTGCTAAATTTTTGGTATGCCTTTGATTAACTTTCAGAGCTCTACAGAAGTTGCTTTTGAAAATTTTGTCCAGTATTATACATGTTTTATTTTGTAGAAAACATCCATCTATTTCTTCAAAAATAACTTCCACTGGAGAATGTGTCTATCCACTGAAATTTTAAATCTTGTGTCAACCTTGCATTTCTGGGATAAATTCTATTTATTCATAATATATTAATTTTTTGGTATATACTGTAAAATTTGGCTTGCCGAAATTGTGCTGAGGAATTTTTCCCAGAGCTACCACAAATGCTGCCATATGCTTTGAACAAATCAGCCACACTGAGAAATGTAGGAGCTGGCAAAAGTACATTTACAGCTGTGAGTACATGAAACACAGAGTTTATTCTTGTGTTAGTATTTATTGGTTATTGTGCTACAACTGTAAACCTGCTTTTGCCTACCCCTGTATGTGTACATGCTGTGGTTTGCTATCCTTCAAGTCCAGCTGCTGGACTTGTGAGTGAATGCATTTTCAGACGGTAATGGTGCCCTGCCATGGAGTCATCTCTGCCTTGAAGTCCTCTGAGCTGAAGCCCTAGACATTCTGGAGCAGAGATAAGCAATCCTATGTGTCTTTCTGAATCCCTAAACAATAGAGTTTGTAACATAATAAAGTAATTATTTTACATTACCTGGTTTGAGGGTGTGTGTGTGTGATACATCAGGGCATAGCTGGAAGAGAAGAGTTAGGCGATTTCCTCCACCTTTTTAGAGTAATAATTATGGCGATGCCAATTATTTATTGAATGCTTAATATGTTAATCATTGTGCTAAGTACTTCACATATACTGTCTTATTACTGCAAAGAACAATAATTTTATAAAATATTTTTATTTTGTTTATATTTTACAAAGGAATAAACATAGATCTATAGAAATATGTAATGTATCAAGGTTATAAACTGAATTAGCCAGGGTTTGATTAAAGAAAACCAATAAATTCTAGCAAAGTTAAGGAAAAATTAATTGATTATGACATAGTAAATGGCTTCCAGAATTGTTGGGAAGGATAAAGAAACAGATAATTGCTGAACTTTAATGGATGAATTCTCGATGCGATGCTCCAAATCTGCAGTACCAAGAGAGGCGATGTGTCCGGCATGACACAGAACTTGCCTACTCAACCTGCTTACTCAATAAAGAAGTATTTCTGGAGCTGAGGGCTGCAAAACCTCACCACCTCTGAACACAAAATAGAAGCCTCATGTCTTGCCACTCTCCCCTCCTTAGTTTTGATACCTTTCATGTAAGGGTATTTAAAGGTGAGACCTCAATTGTGCTCAGAACTTTAACTGGAAGGGTGTCTAGGGAACGTAAGTTTAATGGCACACAGGAAGTAAGTTAGAATAGATGCTAAGTAACTCAGATACTCAACACTTATGCATGGCAGAACTAAAATGTAAACCTACTTCCTTCTCTGCTTGTTTCTCTTTCTCTCTCACACTTGCCTTCTCTTGCTCTTCATTGATTGTGTGT
>VMDR010016630.1:0-20994 GCA_007922815.1 Macrotus californicus
GGTATGCTTTTAATTTCTCTGTTGTTGGGCACTTACATTATTCCTAATAGATGATGTTAATTCTATTAGTGATTTCTTTTTCCAGTATATGTATGCATATTGTTATTGCTGGTGTATGAGAAAGTTATTAAATATATGTTTGTTTATCTTGTGCCAAGTAACTTCACTAAACTTTCTAGTAATTATAATTAGTTTCTACAATAATAATTATTCAGTTGATTTTTTACTCTTTGCAGAGATGTGCAAATAATGGAAACATAATATAATGAAAATAATATTTCTTTCCTATGCAAAAATATAACTTTTACTTTTTGCCTATTCAAGTGCTTCCAAAACAATGTTAAGTGAGAACATTTATCACTTATTGAACACTTACAATGCACTAGGCCCTGCCACAATTGTTTAATAAACATTTTATATTATTTATTATTTCATTATTTCCTTTTTAAAAAATTATTTTATTGTTGTTCAATTACAGTTGTCTGCATTTTTCCTCCACCACTTCCCCCATCTCAGCCAAACCTCCCTCCCTCGCTTCCACCCTCCCCCTTGGTTTTGTCCATGTGTCCTTTATAGTGGTTCCTGAACACCTATCCCCCACTTGTCCCCTCCCCGATCCCCTCTGGCTATTGTTAGATTGTTCTTAATTTCAGTGTCTCTGGTTGTATTTTGTTTGATTTTTTTTTTTTTGGTTGGTTGGTTATGTTCCAGTTAAAGGTGAGATCATATGGTATTTGTCCCTCACCACCTGGTTTATTTCACTTAGTGTATATTCCTTCCTTGATTTGTGTCAATTTTAAAGAGTATCCAACATCCTTAAATATGTGATTGGCTATTGGTTTGAACTAGAGTTCATCGTGCTAAGGCAAGTAACTTATATTCCTTTTTAAAAATGAAGTTTTATTTAAAAATAATATTTATGTTAATAGAAAAGTTCCAAGCATAGGACAGAGAATTCCTTTACCCCCTTCATTCAGTTTCCCTTAACCTGACAACTTACATAATCATGGTGTATTTGTTAAAACTGAGGAATTCACACTGGTGTGTACTATTAAATAAACTCCTGATTTTAGATTGCTCCAGTTTTCCCACTAACTTTCTTTTTCTGCTCCAGGATCTCATAATTGCACTTGGTCTTCATGTCTCCTTAGTTATCTATTGTCTGTTTCTGTCTTTCCTTGTCTTTCATGACCTTGACAACTTTGAAGGCTTGGTTAGGTAGTTTGAAAAATGCCCCTCAATTTGAGGTTGATGTTTTCCTCATGGTTAGATTAGATTTATGGATTTGGGGACAAAACATCACAGAGAAGTGTCCTTGTTACCACATTATATAAGTGGGCACGTAATATCAAGCCAATTTATCTCTGGTAATGTCAACCTGACTAGGACAGTGCTTGCCAGTTCTCCCCATACCAAAATGACTTTTTTCCCTTTCCATGCTCTATGCACTAAGCTGCTCATAAAGTACACCCCACTCAAGTGGGGAGAGAGGAACTAAGCTTCGCCTCATGGAGAAGAAGGAACCTGCATATAATATTTATAATTCTTTTGTAAGGGAACCCAATCTCCTCCATTTATTGATTTAAATATTGATGTATTATAGTATGGACTCATACATGTTTATTTCAGACTTTGGGTTATAATCCAATACTATGTTATTTATTTTATTGCTCAAATTGTTCCAGCTTTGGCCAGTTGGCTCTGTTGGGTGTGCCCTGTGTCCTTTTGACATGCCCATTGTCTATTGTTGTTCTGCTTTGTTTTGCTCTCTTTGTTCCGTTGAGCACTTTATTGCTTCTTGACAAGATCCTCCCAGGCTTACCTTTCACCAAGTGTCATATTCCTTTTTGTATTTAGTGTTTTGTTTTACCTTTTAAAAAATTATAGTAACATAAACATAACATAAAATGTACCATCTTAACTGTTGTGCATACAGTTCAGTGGCATTAAGTGCATTCATATGGTTGTGCAACCCTCACCACCACCTATCCACGGAACTCACCACCACCTACCCACGGAACTCACCACCCCCCATCCACGGGACTCACCACCCCTCATCCACAGAACTCACCACCACCCACCCACGGAACTCACTGCCACCCATCCACAGAACTCACCACCACCCATCCACAGGACCACCGCCACCCATCCACGGAACTCACCGCCACCCATCCATGGAACTCACCGCCACCTACCCACGGAACTCACCGCCACCCATTCACTGAACTCACCGCCACCCACCCACGGAACTCACCGCCACCTACCCACGGAACTCACTGCCCCCCATCCACGGAACTCACCACCACCCATCCACGGAACTCACCACCACCCATCCATGGAACTCACCGCCATCTACCCACAGAACTCACCGCCACCCACCCACGGAACTCTTCTCATCTTGCAAACATGATATCCTGTACCAATTAAACCAATAACTCCACATTATGTGTTCCCCCACCCCCTGGCAACCACCATTCTAATTTGTCTCTATATACTCAACTACTCTAGGTGGCTCATAAAAGTGCAATCGTCGAATATTTGTCTTTTTCTGACTGGCTTATTTCATGTAACATAACATCCTCAAGGCACATCCATGTTGTAGCATGAGTCATAATTTCTTTCCTTTTGAAGGCTGAATAATATTCCATTACATGTACATGCCACATTTTGTGTATCCATTCATCTGTTGATGGACACTTGGATTGCTTCCAGCTCTTGGCTATTGTGAATAGTGCTGCTATGGACATGATTTTACAAATATCTCTTGCAGTCTCTGCTTACAGTTTTGTGGATGTGTATATCTAGAAGTGGAATTGCTAGATTATATGGTAATTTTATGCTTAATGTTTTTGGGAAACCTCCATACTATTTTCACAAGAGATTCACCATTTTGCATTCTCACCAACAGTGCCCAAGGGTTCCAATTCCCACACATTCTTAGCAACAACTCTACACCCATAGAATATACAACACCAAGAGTAAACCTTAATGTAAATTATAAGCAAAGTTCATAGTTTACATGTACGTGTCAATGTAGGTTCAATGATTGTAATAAATGTACTGTTTTGTGTGTCTGTGGGGGGATGTTTAGAATGGGGGAGGCTACATATATGTGGGGACCAAGGATATCTTTGTACATTCCTCTCAATTTTGCTGTGAACCTAAAAGTGTTCTAGAAAATATTTTTCAAAAAGAATATTTTTCAACATTTCTCCATGGCCATAGTGCATCTGTTGAACAATAAGTTGAACTTAGCCTATTGGGAAGGGCGAGAAAAGCAACTGCATGGAGACAGTATCATCAGTGAGAATTGAGATAAATATTTATTTTTAAAAGAAATGAAACAATTTTTATTTGACTTCTTTCTAGAAATTGGTATTCTCTCATACTAGTTATTCCTTAGCTTTAACTGAAAATGAAATAATAGAAGTTTTGGATTCATTGAAATCATTTATTAGATATCTGTAGTGAAAATTCCAGCTAAGCAATCACTAGCGGTACTTAACACAACTTTAAAAATATTTGTCAAGAGAATACACTGACCATTTAGCAGAACATGTTGGGAGGTGAGCAAACTTTCTGATGCCATTCCTGTTCTTCCACAAGCTCAGTAAAGATAAATTTGTGAGGATAGAAAAGCTCTTCAAATTGGCTGATTTAATAACCTCTTCTTACTAGAGAAAAATCTTTTTGGTCTGATGAGGCTAAAACAATCTAAATGGGAATATTGGTTCCCACAGATTTCTATTGCCTTTGATGATAAAACCTTCTGCCTCATCTATTTCCTTTTGATCTAGTTGAAAAAGGATGCTGGGAGAGGCTAGGACCAGGCCCTTCAGTGACCAGCTGCTGATACAGCTGTGGCTTGTTAAGGCCATTGGACAAGGAAAAGTTCCAGCATGCTTCCTGTTTTATCACATTCTTAAGTTAACATTATATTACTGAGAAAAGTGATATCCACACAGATGCAGAAATATGGTACGTACTGAAGGCCAAATGGATTGTAAAAATGAGGATACAGCTATATATTTCAAGAAATTATTAAGATGTAAAAGCTTATCAATAGAACCTTTATTCCTTAGCAATTTGAAACAAAGATCTGCTTTTAGATAGTTTACTTGTCTAAGATTGATGGGGAGAGAGTTTGAATTCTCTGGAGAAACACACTTTCTGGTCTCAAGTATCCAGATGGATTTGCATCCTAGATCCAACCTCAGAGGCTTAAGGAATGCTGCAGAAGGCCTCCAGCTGATAGGGGGGATCTTAACCACGACTCTTAACTGCTTTCCATTAAGGAAATGAGAAGCAACTCAGTTTTTACAAGGTGTTAACTAAGCTTGGCTGAGCAGCCCAACTGAAAAATCAAACATGCCCAAACACTTCATGTTTATAAAAACAAACTCCATTAACATGCCTGGCTTCCCTTTTCATAAAATTACAGATGATTTACTGCATATCTCAGCGCAGTCCAATTTTCCTGTAAAATGCATGTTCTGTATTTTGTTTGGCACATTTTAAGTGATCAATGTGTAATTGTTGAATTGAATTAGAATTGATTTGTTTTCCATGAGAATTATAATGGAGGATTTTACAGAACTTGTGACTACCCAACTGGCATAAAAGAGAGTATTTCTATAAGCTATAAGAACTTGTATGCACTCCTTAAAGGAAGTTAAACATTTTTTTTTTAAATTACCACAGTGTTCATCCTTCCAAAATCAGGCTTAAAAGGAAAATGACCAAATTCTCTAACAACTTGCTCTATCAAGTTGGGCCTTATTACAAGTCTCTCCGGAGTAATTTAGGTGTCTCCAATTCCTATACACCCAATTATTTAGATTATTCTAGTAAATCCAACTCTAAGACTTTTCTAAATTTTTAAAAATATTTCCAGAATAATAGCTACTTTTTCTCTTTATACACTTTTTAAAAAGATATTCAATAATAAGCATAGAAAGAATACACAGCAATCATCTCTGTACCCTTGTACAGAAACAAACACACAGAATTGAGGCCCTCTGTTTACCCTTCCCTGATCACGTCACCTGCCCTTCCCCCTCAGAAGGAACCATTTGTCCTATTTATCCAAGTCTTAATTCAAATTTGCTCACCGACTGTGGCCTGGAAACAGGAAAGCATTGTAATAGCTTCATAGTAGAAATTAGTTTCACTTTTAATGTTTTGCAAATCATGGCCTTAAATGAGGTTGTGATGATTTCACATATTCTTTAGAAGACTCTGGTTCTCTTATCCCTGTTGCAAACACACACTTACCAAACTTACTAAAATGTTGGCAAAGAAGAAACAGATATCGTAGAGGCTTCAAAACCCATGCCTCTCTCATGGCACAGGTGGTTTAGTCCTCCCACCCCCCGCCCCCTTACACAGGCAGGACTCCAGCGTTCTCCATGCATGGCCAAGTGTACCTCTCTGCCCTTCTATGACACTGCCCTAAGTCTTGCAATGCACTTAAACACTGTTTTACCTGCAGTGCCAAAAGCCACATGAAAGGACTAATTGTACAATACCCTTTCGATCCTAATGGCTTTTTATTAGTTGGTTGGTCTGTTTTTTGAGAATCAGAGGTTAAAATGCCCAGAAGAAGTTTTTAGTTAGGGATCATCGGACTAAAATGGAAAATACTGATTCCTGGAATATTGATTGGGCACCTACTATGATGCCTTGAAGATACAAAGGTTAATAAACAAATATTTACTTAGTGTTCACTCTTGTCAAGTGCTAGGTAATGGCATTAAGTGATGAGTGAAAGAGCTTTGGTGAGTCCTGTCTTCAGGGAGTTTACGAACTGGTGGGAAAAAAAAGAAAAATGAAAATAAAATAAAGTGTTTTAAGCCAGATAGATAGGTACAAAGCCCTGCAGTCAGTGTCTCTTCATGCTCACCTCCCCTGGCTTCTTCGTTCAGATTTCCTCTTCTATGTATGGTCACTACTCCAAACACAGATCCCTACTCTGGTGCCTCATTTGCCTGAATCTTGGGGGCCCCTAAGTATTCTCATTCTGCTGACCTCCACCTCCTCCCTCAACCTCCTCTGCATTTTACCTGACAACCTCATTTAGGTAACAACAGATGATAATAAGCTTAATTTGATTGACCCTGGCTTTCCTGAAGTTTCTACCTGGAAATATTGTGCAATGCTGTAGCCCAATGGAAATAAATTATCTCCCTGAAAAGGGGAGGCCGTGAGCACAAATTTGGAGGTGGAAGGCTTTTATGAGGTAGGCTTTTGAGGGAGGCATAAATCATTTTATACAGACCAGGCAACTCTGCAGACTGCATGTGGGAACCCCCGTGGGTCCTTCTACTATTGGGCATTTCCTTTCATTTGAATGATTCTTAAATTGTTCAAAGTGATAATCACTTTAAACACATGTATTGATTCTCTTAGATTGGAAGCCCCTTTGAGGACGTTGACAACTTCCTTTGAATTTATTCAGCTTTTCCCTTCCCCTACAGCAAAAGGCTTTTTATAAAGCCAGCATTTATTCCTCCCAGAAACATTTATTGGCTACTGCCCCAAACAAGGCCTGGTGATAATGACGTCGAGGACACAAAGACGTAAGCACAAAGCAGTAACATGTCATTCTGACCAAGAGAATGAGGATTATAGTATCTCCCTCTTACACACACGTGGAAAAGGTATGAGCGTTTGGTACTTTAAAAATGACTTTTAGACATTGCTTTCAGCCACGTATCACGCAGCACTGACAAATATATAATGTCAATATAATATTGTTATGTCTTCAACCCACATCATCAGTCACAGGCTTATCTGTGTTACTCAGTCTCCATTTCAAAGCATGCAGGAGACTCTGGTGGGTAGTGATTTAGGAAGAGATGAGAATAGTTGCACATTTCCTAAAGAGTCGTGGGTGTATTTTGTGGGAATGATGATAATGATGATCATGATGATAATGATAAGGTCCCCAGCTGTCTGTCGAAGTTCCTTTCTGGGAAACAGCTGGAGATTCATTCTCTAAAGATTGCATCTGGCTTGATTTGCCAGCACTCAAATCCCATTGATCTGGTTCTGTTCTAGCCCTCTGTACTCACAGTTCAAAGAGCAGGGAGGCCTGTAAAGAAATTACTGCCATATTGTTCCATCGGCCACAGTGAGCAATATATACGATTATAATTAGGAACACATTAAGGGAAGCAGCTCAGTGGAGATAAGCTGCTTGACTGCATACGCTTTTTGATGAGGGCTTAGCGCCAATCCGAGAAGAAAAAGATTAAATGTTTGTTACCAATCCTTTTGAACTTGTGGCAGAACATGTGGTAAAGCATTTTTGATTCAAATTAAAAGCATCCTAGGATAAAAATAACCCTGTTCTCCCAGGCCTTTCCAAGTGAAACCATTTGGAGACTGATTTATTGTATCGCCCTTAACCTCTTTCCACCGGCATGATTAACGTAAGCATTTCTGAATCCCATGTAAGCCTGGACAGGTATTTGTCTTGTTACACATCTGTGGAACAAATGGCATACAAATTAGACACTCAACAGATGTAAGTTTTCAAAGGCCAGGCAAATTTAATTTGACTGTGCATGTAAATGAAAAGTTCATTGAGCTCTGAGGTCAGTGCTGTGGGTTACAGGTAGAGAGGGTTGTTGCGTCAAATGTCACTTAAGGGCCAGCAATTCAGAAACCCTCTAAAAGGAGCTTCCTAAACCGAGCAGAGAAAACACAGGCTGCAGCTACAGTGCCAGACAGGCAAGCATGGGGAAGTCTGGAAAGAAAAGGCCTGGTCTGACCACAGCATCAAGCTTTTCCATGCACCTTGGGAAAAAAAAAAAGGAAACTTGAACATATCAAATAGTCTGAGCTTCCACGTCAAAAGGAGGCATGGTTTAGTGATTTCTTCTGGGAATGGAGGCTGGAAAGATTCAGCCTATTACTACCTCTGTGGCCTTGGGCAAGTCTCTTAACCTCTCTGTGCCTGTTTACCTGCACAATTGGGATATTGCACCGCACAAGAATCTAAAGTTTAATATCCACCTAAAGTGATTGATGATCTATTGAAAATGGCAATATGTATTGAAGTTGCTTGAAGTTGTATACAATATGTATTGTATTGCTTGAAGTTTTTCCTACTTCATGCACCACGTGACTTTATCTGCCGAAGGAATGCTTTAACTTGGTTTTAATGATAGCGTGTGTTATTTTAATTTCTGTAAACAATGAAGTCTTTCAAGGCTCATTGAAGAAAAACTCCGTTGCAGTATTTTCTAGCATTCTCTCACCCCCTCCCCCCTCCCCTAAGACAGACACACACACAAGCAACACACGCATTTCCTCTTCCCATTCCAAAAGCTGAAGACTTTCTTCCTCTATATAATTTCTTCCTGAATATGTGGGTACAGTGGTAGCAGGAATGCTACATTTCTGAAAGCAGTAAAAATCAATAGCTGATACCACAATCAAACTTTTCAGTACTTTTAGCCATCAGCCTTTGTCAAGATGTCCACATTCTATTATCTAAAGTAGCATTTTCCAAGTTCCCAGGGATGTTGATAGGTGTTTAATGTAAAGAGTTCTTTGATCACAGCATTTTGGAATATATTCGGTTAAACCCAGTAAGATGACTCCCTTTAATATGATAATGTGTGTTGTGAAATTTGAAGGGAGGGCAACGTATGAAACATTTTCCATTTTGAGTTTCTCCACCACGGAAAGCTGTCAGGCCTGTTGTTCTGAAGAAAACAACTGCGGAAATACTCATCTAAAGGGTTTTGTCAGACTTTTGTTATTTGAGAAAGGTAAATGCAATGGGGGCCTCTTAAACCATTTGGAAGTTATTTCCAAATCCGAATGAGAAGGATTGAGAGTGAGCATTGGCCTTTAGAAAGAAGATTAAGGCCAGCGGACAGGTAGAGTATTCCTTTTCACTCTTGCTTCCACCAGGAAGAAAATACTGCTATTACTCTTTACTTTATTTAGTTTATGTGCTTTGATTCTTCCCTATAGGAATAATAATAATAAAAGTATTTGGAGCACCAGAGCTCTCTATATTATAAATCTGTGCCAACTACTGGAGGGTCAAACAAAACCAAAGTTTGTGATAGTTTTATAAATAAATATATTATGTTTCAGTGATCCTTATTGTTCTTTGAAATGCCAATTAGTCAGGAAGCTCTTGCTGCTTTATAGCCATTAGTCAGGGAAAGTGGGACTTACGACCCCACAGCAGTGTGTGAATAACTCACTGACTCACTCCTAAATGGCAAAGTTAAAAGGGAGCAAGGGACGTCTTTCAGGTAAAAGTGGTATAAATGAAGACGAAAATCCATTAACAACTTTTACAGCCGATCGCTAGGTAACCACAGTGCCCTGCCTGTGAGTACCTTTCCATCATTTATTTTTCAGGACTGCCGTCCCCCAGTAAACCCTGAATTCCTCGAGGTCAACAGACAGATCTCATTTGATCACTTTTCCTGGAACATTTCATCATGCCAGAATCATAGTAGGCACCTGTTAGACACTTATCGAACTGAATTGACATCAAGTGATTTGGGAGATGTATAAAACCATATTCAACAAATACATAAAATACTGAGGTTGAATTCGATTTTCAAAGTGAAGTAGAGAAATTCTGTATTTATCTATGTATTGGATATACTGCTAATTTGTGGCTAAAAGAGATGACACAGAAGCATAAATACGTTATAATATTATTCTGGGTCATAGAAACCTTGCTCAAAGGCAGTGTTTACCTATATGATTTCTTTAAAAATCAATATGAGAAACTTTTTAATATCCTGGGTAAATGTCACTATTTGGTTATAACCTCCTGAGCTGATTTTGAATCTCGATTCTTCTACGTGTCATGGAATTATTCCTCAGTGTTCTGTGTCACCTGAGGATATGATAACCCTGTCATTCATCTTATTACTCAAGACTTTGATAAAAATTTTAAGTCCAGACCGAAGAGAAAAATTCAGCAGTCCAAAACCAATTTCATTTAACTAACCACCAGCGTTGGAGGTGGGCTTGCAGTCGGAAGTCAGGTTCTCATCCAGCCTGCCTTGCTTTAATATACACAGGATATCCCGAGACTTGGGCAAATACTTTCCTGACATATATTTTGATTCTATTGTAATTGCAAAGCTACTGTTACGATGACATCAGGTCAGAGTTGACACCTACCTACAGCACAGTAGAGGCAAAACAATCATGAAGATCGACATCGTCAAGACCCACGAACCTACAGGCAAAGCCAGCCATATCGTGTCTGGCCCAATTGCGTACTTTCACACGCCTGTCTTCTCTGACACTAACAAGGAAACTGCCATCACGAAGCACATGGCCAGCATCTTGACTCCCTTAGACCTCCTTCCCCGTGAGCAGTTTGTGATGTGAATTCTCTACTTTATAATCTTGTGTTGTCATGCCTTCCTTTTCTGCTGAAATGCCAGGTGAGTGCCACAAAATGTCTTCAAATTATAGCTTTTGGATTTTGAGAATAGCTCCTTGAGATATTTTTTTATTTATTATAATCTGTATCAGAAATTCCAGGAGTTACCATCAGGCAGGGTTTGGCACCTGACTCTAAATTAATTGATACAATTTTTTCTATCAGTTTTAAGAAATTTTAAAAACTCAGAACTTTGGGTGGTGAGCACATGATGTGGGATGCAGATGATGTTTCATTGGGTTGTACACTTGAAACTTGTACAGTTTTATTAACCAATGTCACCCCAGTAAATTCAATTAAAAATCAGAGAATTAAACGAGAGAATCTTGGTATGTATGAGAATTCAATATAGACAAAAATGGATTAATTTATTGGAAAAATCATGAGCTATTTAATCATTAGCAATGACACAGAGAAAGAAAATGGGCATGGGCCCCAATCTTGTAGCATTAATCCAGATGAACTAAAGATGAGAATAAATAATACATGGATTAAAAAATATTTGAAGAAGATCTAAAAGACCCAATGTGCAATTTAAACCAATATGGGAAACCAAAAGAAAAGATAGACATATTTTACTTTAGAAAAACTAAATTGGCAAAAGATATCATACACACAGTTAACGGACCAACTAAGAATAAGAAAAAATATTTGTAAATCAAATGATAAAGGGTTAATGTATAAAGCACACATCATAGTAGATATATGGATGTTCCAAATAAAGGAAAGAAAAACTATTGAGTTATAGGCATGAGACAGTTCTAGGCAAGTTCATGGAGAAGCAAATCCAAATGACAGACAATTGTATGAAAAGATGCTCAATTTCACTAGCAGTCAGGAATGGAGAATTTAAAGAAACAATAATATGTCAGTTTGTCAATTTGCCTCAAACTAGCAAAAATTGGAAGTAAGAACACTTGTTATACATTTACATAAAAGGAGGTAATATGAATTATATAAAAGAAAATGGGAACCCCCATACAGTGTTGGAAACATGAAGTGTTGTAGTCTTTTCTAGAAAGCAATGTGGCAAAATCTATTAAGTTAAAAATACACTTTAATCCAAAATTCCCACTCTGGTCATCCAGAATAGAAATTTTTAAAAAAATTATATAAGAGGACCTTGCCAGTGTGGCTCAGTTGGTTGGGCATCATCCTGCAAAGCAAAAGGTCGCCAGTTTGATTCCCAGTCAGGGCACATGCCTGGGTTGTGGGCCTGGTCCCTGGTTGGGGGGTATGAGAGAGGCAAATGATCAATGTTTATCTCCCTCTCTTTCTCTCTACCTTCCACTCTAAATAAATAAATAAATAAATAAATAAATAAACTTTAAAAAATTATATGTGTATTTCATGCAGTCTTGTTTAGATGTATTTCATGAAGGATTGTTTTAAGTGGGAAAAAAAACCTGACTGGAAACAAATAAAAGCCTACTGATATTCACTACTGATAAGTGAATAGTTGAATTCATGTGATATATCCTTACTATGGAATATTATACACCCACTAGAGATAAGAAAAATAAAGCAAATTCATTTGACATGATAGAATTTATTTTCATGTAGTATTAGTAACTGAGCAAGTAAGTTGCAGAAAGGTTTATTATATAATCTTGTATTTATGTTTAAAATGATTTAAAAAATCCCTATCATGCATGTGCATAAGGAAGTGTGTGTATATACTACATACACACATATATATTGATATATATGTGTGTAAGTATCTGTGTATATTTTTGTTTGCAATTATATGAACATGGCAAGAGACACAAAGGTGAATGAACACATTGCTGTTACATGTCACTGGGGTGTGAGAAGTAAGGAATGTGAGAAGACTGAGAAGGGGTTGCAAGTAAAAAATTGTAAGACCCTCTAGCACGTGTATGGCTGTACACATATATCATCACGTTTGTGTATCACGTAAAACAATATGTAAGTGCTTAAAGGAATGTTTGAATGAAACTAATAAAAAGAGACTAAGCACAGAAACCATGTCAACGAGACAAAATGCTGCTTCTAACAAGTTGAAA
This sequence comes from Macrotus californicus, assembly GCA_007922815.1. Classification (NCBI taxonomy): domain Eukaryota; kingdom Metazoa; phylum Chordata; class Mammalia; order Chiroptera; family Phyllostomidae; genus Macrotus; species Macrotus californicus. The sequence continues at coordinate 12,463 of VMDR010016630.1, forward strand.
CTATTACATTACAAATTAAATCAATTAAATAATTTTTCACACTAACAGCACATATGTCAGCTCCCCTATCACAATACGTTAGAGATGACCAAGTGCTTTCCTATTAATTGTCTCATATAAAACTCACACCCCGACCATGATTAAATGTAAGCATTATATGCAACTCGTATCCTGTTCTGAGAACTTAGTTTCAGAAATGTGTATGTGTCAGGTCAGATTTTAGTCATTTACTAAGAGAAAAGGTTAAATTTAAACTTTTACTCAAAAGTCTCTGCCATCATATAAGGCCAACCACTCTAAATGATGTGAAAATTTGGCAAACTAAAGAAGTGAGCACTTAGAGGAAAGAGGCTATGCCTGGGAATTTCAGTATTCCAGCCATGAAGTTGTGGGCACTAACAAACTGGGTCCTTTCAAAAAGACCCAGCTGAGCTGGGAATGAAGGATCACAGTTTCTAATCTCAGCTTTGCTGAGAACTTGCAATGTGACTTTGAGTAAATCACTTGACCTTTCTGAGCTTCTGATTCCCTGTAGGTAATAATCCTGGCCTTATCTCCCTCATTGTTCCAAAAATAAAACGAGTCGGATGAATTATGTGAAAGCATTTTGAATAGTAAAAGGTGCTATATTATTATTCAAACAAGGCATTATCCTCTCAAACCTACTTAGAAGGGGGTGGTAAATGAAATATTGCATATTAATGTGATCCTGGGTTTCAGAGAACTTGGCTTCTCTGGGCACCATTAGAGTCTCTGCTATTTTCTGCACAGCATAAATTATGTGCTCCAAACAAGTCTTCAATACCCTTCAGAAGCCTGAGAGGCGAGTATGGGGCTACTTAGTGCCCCCAAAATAGGGGCACTGAAGAGAAAGGAAGAGCATTTAAGAAAACAGTACACAGGCTCTGCCTGCCAAGTCTGTGCTCAAGCTGCAGTTCCTCGTGTGCACGGGTGTTGAGAATAAAGAAAGCATGTCCAAAAACCCAGTCTAGGCAGGAATTTTCATACCCTCTGGGTATTTTACCAAGTTACTATCATAGAGGCATGTCCATGCATAAGTGTGAACATATACAAACATGACATTATAAAAGCGGATAGCTTTGCCACGTTACACACCCAATTCACAAAATGGCATCGGTTCCACAAACCTTATTTGCTATTATAATTGGTTCATTTTGCAAGCATGTTTTGTGTGGTTTTGACCTTAGAGTTATTACCTATTTTGTAGCATTCTAGGTATATGCAAAGTGCATCTTTCCCTCCTACTTGTATCTGTACTTTGTATCTCAAAAATAATTATTTTCCTCCTTACAAATCTCAGAAATGCCTGAATAGTTTGTTATTGTTGTTGTTTTTAAAATATTAGAGCTTTGGAATGAGGCAAGACTTGGAAAAAAATTGGTCATGGGTTTTCTCAATCTGGGGGCCCTGACTCAATCTGGGAATTCTCACCAGCATTTTATTAGAGCCACCAAATCCATTTCATTACCTGTGGGGTTTCAGAGGAAGTAAATCCCTAGAACAAGGTTCCCCTTGTGTGTCCAAGTGCACCTTGGGCCTTATTCTCCCCACAAGTTCATAAAGGTAATGACAACACACTTTGCTGGGCACACAGTAAAAAAAACCCTCACTCCTCATTGCCAAAGCCCTAGCAGCTGTCATTCTTCACTCTCCGAGGCTCCTGGTAGCCCTTCTCGCTGTCAGGAAAGAGATTCCCCGCCCCCCAGCCCCACCCCCCATGCTACATAGCTTAGTGGTATAGCATCATCCTTCTAGAGATTTGCATTGACATCCCAGCTCAACCACTTATATGACTTTGTCCAAAGTCATAGATCTCTTTGATCCTCTTTCTTCATCTGGCAAAGGGGTATACAGTTTCTAACTAAACGAATGGTGATGAGGATTAAATGAGAGTGCATAGAAAGAGCTTAGGATAGTATCAGGTAAGCAATAAGCTCTCAACTAATGACTGCTAGACATTACAGTAAAACAGCAGCCAGAGCAAGTATGGCTTACTACCAACACAGCAGGAGAAGTACCCAGTTATGGAGGGGGTCTAAGTCATTTAAAAGAAAAAATAACTTTTATTCTCTAAACTTGAAGGGAGGCAAGCTATACACATCAATTAGTAAGAGTGTAACTACACAGAGAGCTTTCCTGGCCATAAATCACAGGTCAAGCTACATAAAATTTGCACAAGGAAATCAGGAAGCGGGGACCCTCCACTCTCTTGGATGATTCCTGAATAGCTCCATGGTAAAGCAAGGAAGGAAAAATAAATCTAAAACACTTAATACATTAGAAGCACTTGTATATGCAGCTTAAGATGTACATGACATTACAAAACACTATAGACCCCTACATACACTGAGAATTATAAACTCTGGGTTGTACGAACCAGCCTCCATGCCCTTGGAATGACTGTTCAGGCACAAATTGTGTCTTTAGATTCTGGTCTTGTCTTTTAAAGAAGAGATCAAGCTGGTCTGTGTGGTTCCTGTGGGCACAGTGGTGACAAACTTCTGTAGGCACAGTAGGGTGAGAACTGCCCTGATTTATAGCCTTTGCCAATTTCCATGGTGTAAATACTCCCACCATGAGGTTTCACTGAAAGTAGAATTGTGACCAGATGCCCTGTATCCAGTACCAGCCGGCTCCCCTGCCCTACTGTGTAAGCAGAGCAAGCACGAAAGGTGGGGTGGATGTTCTTATGAAGATGTCAGCTCTCTCAAATCTCTCAACTGACTTCCACTTTAAGATTGTTGGATTCTATTTCTGTTTTCAGGCTGAATTATTTTCATTCCTTTAATTTTTCTCACTGACCTTACCTACTTGTCCTCAGTTACTCCTCTTGTTCTGCTATGAATTATAAGCAACCTACATCCTTCTGACTGAAGATAAAGAGATGTAAGAAATTAGCCATTTAGGGGAATATGCAGACCTGGATTTCTAATAATGCTGTTCAAAATCATCTTATTTTAATTAAGGTTTATTATAGCATGTGTCTAGAATAAATTGCTAATATTCAAGTTCAAGTCCTTAACAACTATAATTTTGGCCTCTCTTCAACCAGTGTTAACGTGGTTTATCAATTTCTGTCTCCACCCAATTCAGCCTGCACACGCTTGCCAAAAACATCTTTCTGAAATAATACTTGGATCACATTTCCTACTCAAAACTTCTAGTGGTTTCTCAACCCCTTCTGAGAAAAATCCAAACTCTTAGCCTTCAAAGGGTTCTTTCAAAGACAGAATTCCAATGGCTTCAGATGGCCCCATCCCTCGGGGTCTCTTCATCCCAGCTGACTTGCCATCTTTTCTGCCCTTGAATTCCTATCTTCTTTTATGTAGAGAATGTTTCAGTTTATCTTTGATTGCTAAACTCACACTCTTTCTTCAGTTCTGTGACTCTACTCTACCCACTCTTTGTGATTTGATCCTCACTCTTCTGAACTCATTCAGTCAACTTTACCTCCTAAACTGCTCATATAACACACTGTTTAGCGTTGAAGCTGTTTGTTTACATAATGTCCTCAGATGGATTGCCAACATGAAGAGCACAGGGACTATCCTGCCCCTGCTCCCCAGCAGAACTCTCTGTGATAATGTAAAAGTTTTTAGTTCACACTGTCTATTGTGGTAGCAACTAGCTACAGGTGCCTATCCAGCACACGAAATATGCCAGTGCAGCTGAGAAACTAAACTTTAATTTTATTTATTTAATTCATTAAAATTTCAATTTAAATAGTCACAGCCGATGAGTAGCTATATATTGGACAGCACAGCTCGACCCTCCATAGGACGTGGCACAGTGTCTTCTACTCTGTACATATTCAACAACTATTTGTTAAGGAATCACTGGGATTCTCTAATGTTACAATATAACCTCCTGACTGCTTTCTAGCTCATTTCTAGTTTCTAATCAGCTCTTACTACAGTCTCTGGACACTTCCGAGTCCTCTAAAACCTTTTTGGACCTTGTTGAAACAGCCACTGGGTGGAATTTAAATGTTCATAAGTACACAGTCTGCTTCTCTCATTCTAGACTCAGAGGTGGGTGCTGAGCATGCCAGGAATGGAGCATTTGAGAGCAAACTGTTTTTTTCCATGGGCTCATCTCCACTCTTAAGATAAGTGTGCCAAAACCTGCCTAAGTTTACACTGAGACTTTCTAGAAATTGTCCTGCCACGTGGGTCATTTTTGCCATGCTATCTAAATACAGTAAGACTAGATTTCAGCTTTTCATAGCTGAAAGATGTTAACTCTTGGTAAAATATATTTTTAATATATATTTATGTTTAATTCAGTTTAATTCAGAGCAAATAATCTCATATATTTTGTGCATTCACTTGAAGAGATGAAATAATAGTTATTTTGCAATAAAAGGAGTTTAAAATAATGTAAGCATTCTGTTTCAGCAATGCTGAAGAAAAACTAGAAAATTCTTTCTCTCAGACAATTTGGAAAATGCTAATAAACATTGAGGAATAATTCTGAATAGAATCTTAAAGTGAAATGGACCTTAGACATCAACGAGCTCAGTACACCCACAATATAATTAAATATAAAGTCATATAGCACTGTTTTCATTAAACTATTAATAAATCTTTGTCTACAGCAGAGATAAACAGAAATATATCTGATTTCAGTAACACTTTCCATTAATTAACAGAATCCTAGTTTACAAGAGTATTAAAATGTCTTTTATTTAAAATGAGCAAATTCAATTAGATAACTTCACTTTATAAACATAAAAGATACAATGCTATTTTTATTCTTCACTCTGTAGTACATATTTAGAAAAAGGTAGTGTAATAACATCTATCTCGCACAAAAAAAAATCAATGTCTGTAAGAAAAGGAAACATTTACTTATTTGCCTTCTGTTTCTATTAGATACCAAGATTTGCAGATGACACTTCCCATGAATAATTCACCCCAGAATTTGGCCCAACTCCTTATGGGCTTCTGTTTCTCAGAAAACATTTAGAGACTTCTTCCTGTCAAGATGGCAGCACAGGCAGACATGGCTCACCTCTTTGCACAACCACACCAAAATTACAACTAAAATATACAGCCACCATCACTCAGAACCATCAGAAATTGAGTTGAATGGCAATCTGACAACTACGGAATTAAAGAAACCACATCCATCTAGACTGGTAGGAGGGGCGCAGATGTACAACAGGCTAGTCCTTCACCCACATCTGGTGGATAAAAATTCGAGAGGGATATCTTGGCAGGAAGCAGTCCCAGCCCCACACCAGGCCCACCAGCCCAGGTTTCCAGTGGCAAGTCCCCACAACATCTGACTGCAAAAACCAGTGGGAATTGAATCGGTGAAAGAAACTGCTGGAGCCCCAAGCAATTCCTCTTAAAGAACCCACACACAGACTCACCTATTCAGGCTCACTCCCTCTGAGCTCCAGCACCAGGATACGAGCTTCAAAGGCACCAGTGGTATATAGGTAGAAACTGAAGTGTCTGGCATCAAGGAGAGAGCTGGGGAACAGCTTTCTTCCAGACACGAAGCGGGAAAGAGGCCATTGTCCCTTCCCCCACAGAGCTGGCTGGTGGGAAGGTGGTACTGTATCTGAGATTCCATATACCTGGCTAACACTTTTTGACCTGCCTTGGAGATCCACAGAGGCTCCACCCTACCCAACTTATGGGCCCACCCAAGCTGCTTTTCCATATGAATAGCTAGTCTTGGTTCATGATTCACAACTTCCTAAATACTATCAAACAAGCAACAGTTGTGAGCCCCAGGCCTGGCACTAGCAGCAGGCAGCTTAGATTCACAGCTTGGCTTCACCTGGGATCTGCAAGCCCAGCACAAGTAGCACCCATCTCAGACTGCTTTATAGCTCAGGCAGGGTGGCTCCCGGCAAAACACGGGTGGGGGCTGACATTGGTGTGCACCACCCAAGGAAACCCCAGGGCCAATGCACCCAGTGGACAGCTATAGACCACTTTGGAGCACCACCACCCTGCCCCTGCAGAGCTGATCCCCCACAGAGGGCAGAGGTTGGAGGCCAGTGGTCATAGCCAATCCTTGCAGTTGACTGGCCTGGGCAAATCCCCTCCATTTATCTGTCAACAACAACCAAGTCTCAACTACAAGAGGAGGATGTACTCAGCCCACACAAAGGTAGACTTCAAGTACCCACATTGGGTGATATGCGAGGCTATGCCACTGGACCCTACACCTACTATATTAGGCCACGCTACCAAGACACAGAGTCAAATCAGCTCTACAAAGGGAGGCTATCAAAATGAGGAGACAAAGAAACATATTGCCAATGAAAAAAACAGATCAAAACTCCAGAAAAAGAGCAAAACAAAATTGAGATAAGCATGTATCAGAGGCAGAGTTCAAAACACTAGTTATAAGGATGCTCAAGGAACTTAGTGAGGACCTCAACAGCTTAAAAAAGATGCAGTCAGAAATGAAGGCTATACTAATTGAAATAAACAATTTACAGGAAAACAACAGAAGAGTGGATGAAGCCAAGAATCAAATCAATGACATGGAACATAAGAAAGCAAAAATACAATTAATCAGTACAACAAGAAGAAAGAAGAATCCAAAAAAATGAGTATAGTGTAAAGCAGCCTCTGGAAAAACTTCAAGAGGTCCAAAATTCAGATCATGGGGTGGGGATAGAGAAGGAGAAGAGAAAGATCAAGAAATTGGAAAGCTATTTGAAAAAAAAATATTGAAAGAAAAATTCCCTAATATTGTGAAGGAAATAGACATGAAAGTCCAGGAAGCACAGAGAGTCCCAAACCAGATCAATGCAAAGAGGCCCACTCCAAGACACATCGTAATGAAAATGCCAAAGGTTAAAGATAAAGAGAGAATCTTAAAAACAGCAAGAGAAAAGAAGTTAGTTACTTAAAGGGGAGTTCTCATAAGACTGTCAGCTGATTTCTCAAAAGAAACTACAGGCTAGAAGGGATTGGCAAGACATATTCAAAGTCATGAAAAACAGGTACTTACGGCCAAAATTATTCTACCTATCAAAGCTATCACTTAGAATCGAAGGGCAGATAAAGAGCTTCCCAGACAAGAAAAAACTAAAGGAGTTCATTATCACCAAACCATTATTATGTGAAATGTTAAAGGGACTTGTTTAGGAAGAAGATCAAAACTATGAACGAGCAGGGCCAAGATGGAGGCATAGGTAGACACACTGTGCCTCCTCGCACAACCAAAAAGGACAACAATAAATTTTAAAACAAAAAACAACCAGAACTGACAGAAAATCGAACCATATGGAAGTCCGACAACCAAGAAATTAAGAAACATACATCCAGACCGGTAGGAGGGGCGGAGAGGACTCACGCGGTGGGGCGGTGGCTGGTGGATCCGAGAAAGGCGCGGCTGGCTGGGAGAGGTGGCGGCTGCGGACCAGGCGTCCCACTCCCTTGTGAGGATAAACGGGGAAGAACAACTGGGGAGCGAAAGAGACCCCGCAACCCAGAGTTCCAGCTCGGGGGAAAAAGGCCTCAAAACCTCTGATTGAGAACTCCTGTGAGGGTTGAGGCGGCGGCAATGGGAGGAACTCCCAGCCTCGCAGGAGAGCTCGTTGGAGAGACCCACAGGGTCCTGGAGCGTACATAAGCCCTTCCACCGGGAATCGGCACCGGAACCAGCACCAGCGGGGCCCAGTTTGACTGTGGGTGGCTCGGAGGGTCACTGAAGGCCGGCAGGGAGCGGAGCAACCGCCATTGTTCCCTCTCGGACCCCTCCCCCACAAACAGCATCACTACGCAGCGACGTGGCTGCCCCGTCCTGGTGAACACCTAAGGCTCCACCCCTTACTACGTAACAGGCGCGCCAAGACAACAAAAATGGCCCAAATGAAAGAACAAATCAAAGCTCCAGAAAAAATACAACTAAGTGACCAAGAGATAGCCAACCTATCAGACACACAGTTCAAAACACTGGTAATCAGGATGCTCACAGACTTGGTTGAATTTGGTCACAAATTAGATGAACAAATGAAGGATACAATAAGGAAAATGAAGGAAAATGTACAGGGAACCAACAGTGATGGGAAGAAAAACGGGACTCAAATCAGTGGTGTGGTCCAGAAGAAAGAAAGAAACATTCAACCAGAACACAATGGAGAAACAAGAATTCAAGAAAATGAGGAGAGGCTTAGGAACCTCCAGGATGTCTTTAAATGTTCCAATATCCAAATCATAGGGGTGCCAGAAGGAGAAGAAGAAGAGAAAGAAATTGAAAACTTATTTGAACAAATCATGAAGGAGAACTTCCCCAATCTGGTAAAGAAAACAGACTTCCAAGGAGTCCAGGAAGCTCAGAGAGTCCCAAAGAAGTTGGACCCAAGGAGGAACACACCAAGGCACATCATCATTAAGTTACCCAAGATGAAAGATAAAGAGAGAATCTTAAAAGCAGCAAGAGAAAAGGAGACAGTAACCTACAAAGGAATGCCCATCAGACTGTCAGCTGATTTCTCAAAAGAAACCTTACAGGCAAGAAGGGGCTGGCAAGAAGTAT
>VMDR010016631.1:0-20967 GCA_007922815.1 Macrotus californicus
AAACATACCTCTGAACTTTACATACCTTTCAAGTTTTTAAACTATCCAAAAAAATATCAGTACAAATAGAAGAGACAATGTTAAGGGGCAGTAGAGTTAAAACAAAATTAGGAAAGCCAGTTAGTTAAGTTAGTTTTCAAAGTCTGCTTGACATTAATATAAGTATAACCTTAGACATTTTTATTCCTTTCCTTTTTAAAACTCACTGTAGAGACATGTGTGGGCTAAATCAATGTTGCATCGCACAACGTTGCTAAGTGAAATCCCAGTGAAGCATGTTCTAACACACTTGAAACACATGGACCTTGAACACTACTTCTGGCACCTAAAGAGTAAGTATGTAAAAAGAATTGCAGGACATAGCAATTTATATTTTGGTAGTCTGATACATTTCCTACAGTGTCTGAAAATATAATGGCATTTTGCATTTCTTTTCTTGGCAGAAGCCATAGTGGTGAGACAGTCTATTTCCACCCATATGTTTTCACACTTGATGGCTACAGAGGAGAAGGACAAGTGCTATGTTTCTTTGGAAATTATTATGGGTCCATGGTTAAAAAATATTTAAATACAAGGGGGGACAAATTTTTTCTCATCAGGAGCACTATCCAAGTGCCTCATTGAAACAACTATTTGGTTTAAAAGAAAAAAAAAGGGGGCCTCACAATAAATGTTAACGGATTCAAGAATATATAGAATAATCATATGTATTAAGTCTCTATGGTGTGCAAAGAGGAATTATAGGCACAAAGAGAGACAGAGAGATTAGTAGTATATGATTTCTTATTCTCTTTTTCATAGCTTTAGCTTAAATTTAATACAGAAAATAAGATATATAGACAGTTCATAAAAATATGAAGCAGAATGCATTAAGTTGTGAAGGGACAGATTTACGTAGTGCAGAAAAATCACTTCCACCTGGATAGTTGCAATGTCAAGAAAAATAAATATTATGAAGTAAAAATTTGTGATCATTCTTTCAATGTTGTGTAAGAAAGAGGGAGCTGCTGAGGACTAATAAAGACAATTTCCCTGGCTCTGCCAAAGCCTGGACAAAATAGCCCCCACAATTCATCAACTTCCTTTGTGTATGGTGATTCTTTTCTCCCAGAGAAACCTTGTAGCTACTGATCTGGGATGTCTTGAGATCAAGAAATTCTTTGGAGTAGTCTAATTTCAAAAATCATCTATCTTCACTTCATACTGCAAACTACTAGGTCTTTATGAACAAGTATCTCATGAGTAAGATTAGTATGAGATACTAGTTCATCACCTCAAATCCCTATCAACCCCATATCTAGAGAAAACATCCCATTTCAAAACTTGCTAAGACAGGCACAGCCACAGGACCTGCTGGGACCCCAGGGGAAGTGCCCGCCCCAGAGTAGTTAAGCCAGAAACAAACAAGAGGCCACTCCCAGCTGCCTCCCCTACAACATCTTTCCATCTGATAGCAAAGTTTAGTACTTTTGGAAATTTAAATTTGGTGAGCCAATAAATATGAAAACAGGAAAGCACTTTCTGAGGCTAATGCATATTTTTACCATAGTATGAGAAAAGCAGTCATAGTAAGTCCCAGAGCAGACAATCTAAAATACAAGGTTCAGCAGCAATAACTCTTGCTTGAGTGGGGTTGGTAGGGTAATAATATGGGTATAATAATTTATAGTTTTAATGTGAACATTTCACCTAAAATGTCATATAATGTGCCTGAGTGTGATATTATTATGTTACAGAATTACACGCTTAAAAGATTTTGTAATAAAAAAGGGGTATTATTTGTGCCAGACCCCATAATTGCCAGGAAAAGGCTGTCTAACTATAAGGCACAGTTTGGCGAAGCTACATTTTCACAGACCATCATTAAAAATTAACAAACTAGCTTCAGGTTGTTGTTGTTTTTAAATCAGAATATATAACCTTATGTATAAATATAGCTTAAGTAGCCATTTCACAAATATCTATGACCATGAAACACCTCTAAAATTGTAATATAGTAAATTTAGAATTTACAGAAATTAATTCTTGTATTAAGGCAGATAGCAAAAGAAAAGACTGATCAGAACTACTTTTTAAAGTAAAATATACAAGAATTGTGCTAAAGGTGATCTAATTTCATACAAGAGAATCAATTATTCACATAGGTACTTCTGATATTCATTTCAGTACTAGTGTTCCTATCTTTGAACTTGTCTGGAGGACACTGGGGAGATAGTGAAATTCTTTGGCAGTTACATAGTCACCTCCACAGAATTCATCTTTCTTTCCTCCCCTTTGGCCTTTCTCCCTGCTGTCCCTCTGCTTGGCCTTTCATTCCATTCACACTCTTCTTTCAGTGTCAACATTATGAATCCTCACATCAAACTTTAAAATTGTAAGCAGTACTTTTATCAATGAGTCTTTGATTATACACCCTGTTAAGAGTTACATTTTCACTAAAGAGTGAAGACTACCAAAGTCCAACATGTGTTTGCCATTATTTTTAAAGTAATATACAAGGAAAATTTAAGACTGCAAACCAGCAAGCTAGCAGCCAAAAGTATACACTATATGGACTTGCTGCTTTCTTGCAATGGACAGCTTCACTTTCGTATAGTAAGTATATTTCCTTCTGACTTCGGTTGGATCAGCTTAAAATAGGAAAGGACCCATAACACCATCACCACCAATACACTTCAGTTTTGAACTGAGCACTGCAATTCTGCAAGATGGGGTTTCTGCCCTCCAAGGAGGCAGACAACACCAAAATGTCTTCATTCTACAAAGATTAAAAAACATCCCGGATTAGAGCTGGGAGAATTCTAAACTCTTAAGAATGTTTAGGAGTTACCTACGAGGGAGCTCCCATAAGACTGTCAGCTGATTTCTCAACAGCAACATTTCAGGCCAGAAGAGATGGCCTAAGATATTAAAAGTATTTTATTGGCATAAAATATTCAAAATGATGAAAAGCAAGGACCTATAATCAAGACTACTTTACCCAGCAAAGATATCATTTAAAACTGAAGGAGAAATAAAGAGCTTCCCACATAAGAAAAAGCTAAGGAGTTCATTACCACCAAAACAATATTATAAGAAATGTTAAAGGGTCATCTTTAAGAAGAAAAAAAAAAATACAGAAGAACATGGTTAAAGAATAAAATGCCAATAGATATGTACCTATCGATAATCACTTTAAATATAAATGCCTTAAATCCTCTAATAAAAAAACACAGGGTAGCTGAATGGGTAAGTAAACAAGATCCACATATACACATATGCTGTCTACAAAAGACCCACTTCACAACAAGATACACACAGACTAAAAGTAAAGGAATAGAAAAAGATTTTTTATGAAAATGGAAATGGAAAAAAAAAGCCAAGGCAGTAATAATTATATCTGACAAAACAGACTTTAAAACAAAGGCTATAGCAAGATACAAAGAAAGACACTACATAATGATAAAGGGAACATTCCAACAAAAGGATATAACCCTTGTAAACATTTATGCACCCAACATAGGAGCACCTAAATATATAAAGCAAATCTTGATGGATATAAAGAGAGAGACTGATAGTAATACAGTCATAGTAGGGGACTTTAATACCCCATTGACATCAATGGATAGATCAACCAGACAGAAAATCAACAAGGAAACAGTAGTCATAAAGAAACATGAATCAGATGGATTTAACTGATATCTTCAAAGCATTTCACCCCAAAGCAGTAGCATATACATTCTTTTCAAGTGCACATGGAATATTTCCTAGGATAGGCCACATGTTAAAACACATAACAAGTCTCAATGAATTTAAGAAGATTGAAATCATATAAAATATCTTCTCTGACCACAATGCTATGAAACAGGAAATCAATCACAAGAAAACCTGAAAAATACACAAAGACATGGAGGCTAAGAAATACATATTAGAAAACAATGAATGGGTTAACAATGACATCAAGAAAGAAATAAAAGAAACCTTGAATCAAATGAAAATGAGAATACAACAACCAAAAATCTATGGGACACAGTGAAAGCAGTCCTAAAAGGGAAATTAATAGCATTACAGGCCTATGTCAATAAATAACAACAACAACAAAAATCTCAAATAAACAATCTAAATTACACTTAAAGGAACTTAAAAAAGAACAAAAAACAATGCTCAAAGTGAGTACAAGGAAGAAAATAATAAAAATCATAGCAGAATTAAATGAAATAGAGTAAAAAAAAAAGATACAACTCTTTAATTCTATGTATCAAGAAAAGGAGAGGATCTAAATAAATAAAGTTAGAAATAAAAGAAGAGAAATAATAACTGATACCAAAGAAATGCAAAAGACTATAAGAAAACATTATAAACAACTATGTGCCAACAAATTGGACAATCTGGTAAAAATGAATAAATTCCTAGAAAAATACAATCTTCCAAAACTGAATCAGGAAGAATCAGAGAATCTGAATAAACAGAATGCAACTAATGACATTGAAACAGTAATAAAAAAACTCCCAACAAAGAAAAGTCCTAGACTAGATGGCTTCATGAATAAATTTTACCAAACATTAGAAGAACTAACACCTATCCTTCTCAAATTATTCCAAAAAATTCAAGAGGAGAAAAGACTCCCAAGCTCATTTTACAAGGCTAGCATTATCCTAATTCCAAAATCAGACAGAGACTACAAAGAAAGAAAATTATAGGCCAATATCTCTGATGGACATAGATGTTAAAATCCTCAACAAAATATTAGCAAAAATGATCCAGCAATACATTTAAAAGATCATATACCATGATCAAATGGGATTTATTCCAGGGCTGCAAGGTACAATGTCAATAAATGTGACAAACCATATAAACAAAGTAAAGGGTAAAAATCATATGATCATATCAATAGATGCAGAAAAAGCATTTGATAAAATCTAGCACCATTTATGATAGAAAGTCAGCAAAGTAGAAATAGAGGGAATATATCTCAATGTAATTAAGGCCATATATGACAAACCCACAGCCAACATCACACTCAATGGGAAAAAACTAAAAGCATTTCCCTTAAGATAGGAAAAAAGACAGTGATGCTCATTTTTACCACTCTTATTCAACACTGTACTGAAAGTCCTAGTCATAGCAATCAGACAAGAAGAAGAAATAAAAGGCATTCAAATTGGAAAGGAAGATGTAAAACTATCTTTATTTGCAGATGACTGATACTATGTAGAGAGAACCCCAAAGATTCCATCAAAAAGCTATTGTACCAGAACTGATCAATGAATTCATTAAAGCAGAGAGATACAAAATAAATATCCATAAATCAGTTGCATTTTTATACACTAATAATGAACTATCAGAAAGGAAAACTAAGAAAACAATCCCATTCCCAATTGCTTCAAAAAGAATAAAATACCTAGGAATAAACCTAACCAATGGTGTAAAAGACCTGTACTCAGAAAATTATAAGACACTGAAGAAAGAAACTGAAGAAGACACAAATAGGTGGAACATGTACTATGTTCATGGATAGGAAGAATTAATATCAATAAAATGTCCATAGTACCCAAAGAAATCTATAGATTCAACACAATTTCTATCAAGATTTCAATGTCATATTTCACAGAACTAGAATAAACATTCCAAAAATGTATATGGAACCACAAAAGATCCCAAAGAGCCACAGCAATCCTGAGAAAGGAGATCAAAGTTGAAGGAGTCACACTACCTGATATCAAACTATATAACAAGGCCATAGCAACCATGACATCATGGTACTGGCATAAAAATAGACATATAGATCAATGGAACAGAACAGAGAGCCTAGAGTAAACCCATGCCTTTATGGTCAATTAATATTTGACAAAGGAGGCAAGAACATATAATAGATAAAGATAGTCCATTCAAAATAAATGGTATTGGGAAAATTGGACAGATATATGCAAAGAAAAAGAGAGAGAGAGAGAGAGAGAGAAACTAGACCACCTTATTGTACCATACACAAGAATAAACTCAAAATGGAATAAAGACTTAAATGTTAGGCTCAAAACCATACATTCTAAAAGAAAACATAAGAGGTAAAATTTCAGGCATTTCTCATAGCAATATTTTTTTTTTCTGATATAGCTCCTCAGGCAAGGGAAACAAAAGAAAAATAAATAAATTTTATTTTATTTATTCTTTTGGGACTACATCAAACTAAAAATTTTTTGCATGGCAAAGGAAACTGTCAACAAAATGAAAAAACAACCTAATGAATGGGAGAACATAGTCACCAATGATACATCTGATAAAAGGTTAATATCCAAAATAAATAAAAAACTTAGAAAACTGAACACCCCCAAAAAACCAACACTCCAATTTAAAAAGGGGTAAAGGACCTGAATAGACACCTCTCCAAAGAGGACATACAGATAGCCAAGAGGCATATGAAAAGATGCTCAGCTATCAGAGAAATGGAAATTCAAACCCCAATGAGATATTACCTCACAGCTGTCAGAATGTCTATTATCAGTAAATCATGGACAACAAATGTTGGCAAGGATGTGGAGAAAAGGGAACAACCTTCATGCACTGCTGGTAGGAATGCAGATTGGTGCAGCCAATGTAGAAAGCACTATGAAGTTACCTCAAAAATTAAAAATGGAACTTCCTTATGACCTAGCAATCCCACTTCTGGAAATGGATCCAAAGAAAACCAAAACACTAACTTGAAAGAATATATGCACCCCTATGTTATTTTGCAGCATTATTCACAATAGCCAAGATTTGGAAACAGCCCAAGTACCCTGCCCATCAGTAGATATGTGGATAAAAAAAGCTGTGGTACATTTACACAATAGAATACTACTCAGCCATAAAAAAAGAAGGAAATCTTACCTCTTCTGACCTCATGGATGAACCTGGAGAGTATTATGTTAAGTGAAATAAGCCAGTCAGAGAAAGACAAATACCATATGATTTCACTGACCTGAAATCTAATGAACAAAATAAATTACTGAACAAAATAGAAACATACTCATAGGTAGAGAGAACAGACTGAGAGCTGGCAGAGGAAAGGAGGGCTGGGGGCTGAGTGAAAAAGGTGAAGGAATTAAACAACAACAAAAAACCCTCATAGACGTAGACAACAATATAGTGATTGTCAGAGGGCAAGGGGTGGGGGGGAGACATAAGAGGGTAAAGGGGGAATAAATGGTGATGGAAGGAGACTTAACTTGGGGTAGTGAAACACAATACAATATACTGATGATGTATTATAGAACTGCACACTTGAAACCAATAAAATTAGTAATTTTATTAACCAATGTCACCCCAATAAATTCAATTTTTTAAAAAAGGGAAAAATTACGTTTAGAGGAAGGAAGATTTGGTACCAAGTTCTAATATGAAACAGGGAATCCGTTTTATTTCTGTCCCTCATTCTGGCTGTGGAACGCTGGCACGTCTTATCGCCGACCCAGTACACCAGTTCTGGTGGACGAGGCTGCCTCACATTCTTTTCCAGTAGATTGGGGACCTCAGACTTTTAGTGGGCATCAGAATCACATGGAAGAGCTTGCTAAAAACAGATTTCTGGCACCATTCCCAGAGTTTCTGATTCAGTAGGTCTGGGGAAGACCATCTAAAAATTTATCCATTTGGGATGCACAAATCTAATTTGCATTTCTAATAAGTTCCCAGATGCTGCTGACTCAACTTCAAGCCACGCTTTGAGGACCTTCGGGTTAAAGAAAAACCATGCAAATGGAGTCAACAGGTTGTTTAGCTCTCCTCAGATCAGCTGCCTGGGCAGAAGCCCCACAAAGGTTCAGAGAGCAGTTGGTAAATAACCAGGTAAAATTAATCCCTGAAGACAGGAGTTTACAATGAGTAAAGCTAAATCTGACCCAGAAGTGTTTTGTTTGATTCACGTAGTATTATTTTTCAAATTGAATTTGTTGTCAACTTTTAAAACTCAAAAACTTTATATAAAAATCCCAGACCTGTCTTTTCTCGAAGAATCAACTGCAATGGCCGCCCCTGGTAGACAGGGTGCCAAGTCAGGAACTAGTCTTCACCTGACTTGCTTCATTTGCTCAGACTGCCTTTTGCTGTTACCTGTGTGTTTTTGTGTAATGCATCTAGAAATTTCAAGCCTCCAAATATTTTTTATCAGTTTAGCTAGCTACTGTACACAGCTGTAATAAATAAATCAGGCATGTCACCACTTGTTCCATTTTAGTGTGTTTCATTTGAAAGTGGTCTACATGCATAAGGAAGGACAAAACGGAATCTCCCATAGCTGGCTGGTATCCTTAGCATTGGCCAGGCAATGATTTATTTTTACTTTAGAATAGCTAAATATTATAATACTTAAGTTTTAAAGCACTTCAGAAATAGTAAAAAGCTCAGAAATGATGTGATTTGCTATATAGAATTGATACTCTCAAAGATATAGTTTGACAAATAATGAAATATATTTTATTTCCTTTATCTTCTTTTTAAAATAGCTTCTATGTCTATATGCTACTTGATTTTATTTTACTCCTCAATTCTTACTTTTCACCCAAACCTTTGTACCCTTTGTTAATTTAAAAATTTGACCTATTATATATATATTTTTAGAGAATTGTTCAATTCTATTTTGGAATAACACAGAATTATACTAAGTGAAATACATTAGTAATATTCACACATTTATAATGAGCTTTTTGGGAGAGGTGTTCAAGTTCTAACTTAGTTAGCTGTGGTCCCAGGACAAGCATCACCTGGGAATTCATTAGAAATATTGGGTTCCACTCCACACCCACCAAATCAGAAACCTTGGCAAGGGGGTCCAGCAATCTGCATTTTACCAAGTTCCCTGGGTAATTTGGATGCAAAATAAACTTTGAGGACCGCTACTTCAAACCATCAAATAGGTATGATAAATGTACCTGTACAAGTAGTTAAGTATAATGCCAAAGGATTTTGCAAAAGTGATTTCTGAATAATTTTAAAACACAGCTAGTTGGGGGATGAGGTTAGAGGGTAGAGGGACTGAGCAAAAAGGAAGAAGGACTCATGGACACAGACAACAGTGTGGTGACTGCTGGGGGAGGGGAATATAAGGGGACTAAATGGTAATGGAAAAAATACAATAAAGATTAAATCAAAAAAATAAAAATGGTAGCAAAAACTAAAATAAAATACACTTTTTTGGTCAATGTTATTCTTCTCTATCTAGCAGTACTCATCAGAACATAAAAATTTTTTCTTTTGTATCTTTCAGAAAAAACTTCTGTGTTTTAGAATTTGCTTTCATAACTAGCTTTGAGTCCTATAAGTCATATTTTATTTTAGACTGATATAGGAAGCCACTATGCTAATGAAAAGGCAAGAAGATAAACCCACGGTGACATTTTGCCTCATCTCTTCTCAATATTCTTAAAAGTCAAAATGCCTGTGGATTACTCAGGCAACTGAGCTGAAGTAGTCTTTTTTTTATACCTCCAACCATCAGCATGATGGTCTCCTTTTGAATCCAGTGATTCTCAATCTTGGATGCTTTCCACTCACTAGGAAGCTTTTCAAAAATATCCTGACCTAAGTTCCATCCTCAGAGGTCCTGGCTTGGTTGCCCTTAGATGAGACCAAGGCCACTGACAGGCTTTGAGTTTTGAAAAGCGTCCCAGGTGATTCTCCTGGGCGGCTGGGATTGAGAAACCTTGCCTGCCTCCTTCCCCAGCACTGGCAGTGAACTAAAAACCAAATCTCCAGGCGCAGCCCCTCTATCCCTAGGGAATATGAATCCACCTCTCCCTCTTTAAGGAGAATAAATTGAGTAAAAAATCTTGAAGAACTATCGATTGAAACAGCTAACATACAAAGTCACTCAGTTTATACCAAATAAAGATAAGAATCAGGCTTCCAAACACTTTTACCAAACAATTAGAGCTAAATTCCTTTTTCTTTGACTTTAAATTTTAGATCATTGGCTTAACTCTCTCCTTGCTCTGCCGGGTAGAGCAAGGCCATAGAAAAAGTCCTGCATTCTGCTGTTTGCTCCACCGCAGCGGAGAAGGGGAGGAGGTGGCACTCCATTCTCCATTTTACTTTGTGGGTGGAGTGTTGATACAACCACATCTAAACACCTTCAGTCTTTTGCTGGATTGTTACTTGTGAAAACATTAGATTTGGATCAGAATTCAGAAACAAAATGTTAATTCCTTCTCTGCGGTGGGGGCGGGGGGCTCAAAACTCCTCTTGTTTATTTATTTATTTTTGTAATTCCTGGTATTTTGTGTGACAATGCTCTCTTCCCACTATTTCCTCATGGCAAGCTGAAGGATCTTTGGGTTTTGACCTTCTGGTATGAAAACATGCATTGCAGCCATGCTTTTGTGGCTCTTTTTTTTGATTTAGGGAAGTGGCAAGAATGTGTGGAACAATCACAAAGTTCACATTTCCTCTTATAAACAAACGAAAAGGGCAACTCACAAGGGTTTCTCACTAACTTGAGATTTTCTTTAAAAAGAAAGAGAGACGAATGTTTAAGAAAAGGTTAAATTTTATGATATCCACAAAGACCATGACATTGGGGAATGTAAACCATTTATTTCCAAAGTTTCGGTAAAATTACTATTTTGCTTATAGCATTGTGAAGATCTGAGATGGAATCTTACTTTTATCTACTAACTGTGTGATTTAGGGAAAATTATCCAACTTCCCTAAACCTTGTTTTTCTTCTGTAAAGTGATCTCACAGGATTATTATGTAGATTAAATTAGATAACACATGTAAAGCATTTGCACAGTGCCTGGCAAGAAGTATAGAGTCAATACAAAGCAATTTATCCTTATTATCACTCTAGGCAGATTCCCTGAAGGCCAGCTCAGGCTACATTTCTCAACCTTTGCTTTGTTTGCAACAAACTGAGGTATTAAACCATTCAAAAATGGTGATTTGAAATATGTCTACAGCAGATAAAGTTCTAAGCAAAAGGTAAGAAATAGCGAACTCAAAAACCACAGAATATATGAAAACTGCATAAGCAGGCTTTTATAATGCGATATTCACTTTGGAGAAATCACTCAGAAATATGAGGCTGATCACTCCACGTAGACCTGTAATTATGGAATGAGAGGCCTGCGTCATGAAAAAACTAAGGATGTGCCTGTCATCCTAACTTTACCAGATCTAGAGGGATGGGACTCTCACTGAAACATTGGCACAATGCATACACTACAGCAGACAGTACAGGACAGCCTAAGTACAACGGTGGTGCGGAAGCCTTCAAGAGCACTGTCACCTCTTGGAGAAGTCAACCTCCCCACCCCACCCTCAACTGACCTATTGGCTCAGAGCCGCTGTTGGACCGTCCAGGCAAGCAGCAGCTCCACTTCCTGCTACACTCAGGATCCTCCCCAGGGGTTTTCATTCCAAGCCTGCCCTTACTCTTCCTCCGGGGGACTCCTCTAGGCTCACAGCCTGTGGCATTTTATGTCTGTCAGAAGACACTCCAAGAAGAGTGAGAATGAGAACTATTTTAACTCACAAACAAATCTGGAAGGGGGATGTGGCTCCGCACTCCCAGATGAAAGAGATTTAGGCTTGTGAATCACTGAAAATAGCAGGGGATCAGACAACAAGGGCCTTGTCCCAGAGTAACAGAGATTAAAATAGGTCTGACCTTTGTCCATGGGATTGTGTGGTCTCCGTCTTACTTAGCTGCCCCAGCTGAGGACTTCTGAGAACCTCCATCTGCGTGTTTCGAAACTTACCTCTGGGTCAGGGGGTGGTTTCTTCCTGAGCACAGAGGAGACACTTATTCTGGGCGGCACTTAACTGGGACTTGTGGCTGCTAAGCCAAGAAAATGGAGCTTACTGAAACTCCAATCTTTTTTTTTTCCCTGCTCAAATGAAGTTAGAATAAAACATGACAGTCAGAGAAATGGAGATTCTCCAACCACAAGTGAAGATCTGTAATGGTCATCCACCTATTCATTCACTGCAGGAGGTACCTGAAAGTCAAATCCATGTTGTGTCTTCTCTGCCTAGAAAGCTTATTGTGGGGAGTGGAGAGGGGACGAGCCAAATGTTGCTAGTCTGGGGACCTTGGGGAAAAGCTTTGCTGAGCAGGATCAACAGAACAGAAGGCAAGCTGTTTCTAGCTAGCAGGCCCTGAGATGAGGAAACTAGGAGCCTCAAACTCAAACTATTCTTCTGTGCCTCAGCTTTACCTCCTACAAAGTGGAGATAATAATCTCCATTCCTCCCTACTTCCTCAGTGTATCTGAAAGCAAGTTATTGCATATGTGGGCCCTGGGGAGGAAAGGCTTAAATTAAAGCATTGCCATCTTTTGTTGTTGTCAAATGGCCTCCACGGTAATCATAGCTTTCTTTTACAAATAGCCCATGCCACCTCTGGCCTGGTGACCTAAATGACAAAAGAAGAGTATCTCATCACAGCATTTAAAGGCCTCTGTTCTTTAAAACTTTGCTTTTAATTCACATAACAACTAAGTTTGCTCAGAGTCACTTACTTCTTTTTGCCAAGAGTCAACCTGCATGAGCAGCCTCAACTAAGATGCAACAGAAGCTAAAGTGAATGTTCAGATCATTATATATTATACAATAATGACACATTTGAGATATAAACTCTTGATCTCAGAGTGTACCATCCACTTAGACAATAGTAGCCATCTGCTTTTCTGATTCATTCTTCTGTTGGTCTGTTGATCTGGAAAGAATAAGGTGACACCACTCAACCGCATGACACATTTGAACCACTCTGACCACCAACCACTATTTCAAAACATGCCTGCAGTGAGCGGGGTCATGTGACTCCCGCCATCAGGCTCTCACTCACCGACAGTTGTTCTCTGCTATTTTATGTTAGGAGTAACGTGTAATGATCAAACTCAAAAATCTATTTTTACAGTCTTTTTTAATCCTCACTCAAGGATATATTTTATTGATTTGAGAGAGAGAGAAACACTGATGTGAGAGAAAAACACCGATTGGTTACCTCATCATGTATGTGTCCTGACTGGGGATCAAACCTGCAAACTTTTAGTGCATGGGATGAAGCTCCAACCAACTAAGCCACTTAGTCTGGGCAAAAATCTATACTTTATCTTTTTAATTTCTTTTGTGGGTTTTTTAAAAATTGTTGTTCAAGTACAGTTGTCTCCATTTTCCCCCCATCACTCTCTCCTGCTCCACCCACCCCCACCTCCCACCCCTAATCCTATTCCCCTTTGGCTTTGTCCATGGGTCCTTTATACATACATGTTTCTTTTTAAAATTATTTTTTATTGTGGTAAAATAAACATAACAATTAATTTTCTCATGCAGTTTTCTGGGATGAAGGTGCATAATTTTTGTCAAGTTATCTTGTGTGTGTGTGTGTGTGTGTGTGTGTGTATGTGGAAAAAAATATACAACATTGGATTTATCATCTTAACCATTTTAAAGTGTATAGTTTAGTTGTGTTAAGCATACTCATATTGTTGTACAACAGAAAAGTTTATGTAACTATTTGGGGGTGTACAGTTCAGTGGTATTAAGTACATTCACATTGTTTTGCAAACTTCACAGCCATCCAGCTCCACAACTCTTTCATCTTTCCAAACCCTACACCCCTTAAACAACAATTTTCCCCTCATTCCTTTCTGCCCTTAGCCCCTAGCAACCACCATTCTACTCTATGAATTTGACTACTCTTACCTTATATAAATGGAATCACATGTTTGTCCGGCTTATTTCACTTAGCATAGAGTCTTCAAGGTTCATCCGTGTGGTAGCATGTGTCAGAATTTCCTTTTTTAAGGGGGAGTAATACTCCTTTTCATGTATATACCACACTTTATTTATCCATCCATCCATTGTTGAAGACTTGGTGACTTCCACTTCTTGGCTATAATTAATAATGCTGCTGTGAACATAGGTGTGCATGTTTATAAAGCAGGTTACCCTACTGCCCTGCTTTTGATTCTTTTTGGTATATGCCCAGAAGTAGAATTGCTAGATCACATTTTAATTCTGATTTTAATTTTTTGAAAAACTGTCATATTGTTTTCCCTGGTGGTTATACGATTATACATTCTTATCAACAGTGCACAGTCATTCCAATTTCTTCACAACCTTGTCAATAATTGTCTGTTTTTTAATAATAGCCAGCTTAATGGGTATGCTGAAATTCCAGTTTTGCTAAGCGAGTAGGAGATCAAGGGGCTAAGGTCGAGCAGTTCCCCGGGCATTCCCATGTACTTGTATGAGACTTCTCTGGGACAGGGTGGTGAGGACTAAAACAGAATGGCTGACAGTCATCTTAGAGAAGAGTATTTATTGGTTACCTTTGCTCCAACTGGAGAGGAAGTACACGAAAAGTCAGCAAAGGATAGCAAGGGCTTCCCTGCCAACTCTAAGTCAACAAGAGAAAACAGTACAAGAGAAGAAAGAGAGAATTTTATGCAAAGTACTCCCTACCTGCACCACACATTTGGCATTCAAATGTTCCCGATGACCCTGAGATATGATCAGCGTTTCACTGTTTTGCACAGTTTCACTATGGAATTGCCTGACAGAAGCAGATAAGCCACAGAAGGAAGAGTGGGAGGGGTCTCCTCAGGAACTGGGCAACAGAATAGGGAAACTATGTATGGCTAATGCTGATCAAAAGTAAAAATTAAAAAGAATAAGATTGGAAGTTAAGCCTAGAAAAACTGACTTGCTTCTGCGATGCCCATTGCCAGCCCCAAATAATCATCAACAGAACGGAGCATCAGTTCTTTGGTCCACTGCTCACTTCTCTTTCTAAAGTGCTGACATCCTTGCTCTTCCTTCTCTGGGCACCTGCTGTGGCCTGCTGCTCTTTCACTGCCTGCAGCCCACTTCTGCACGATTTCACCCATCTTACATTCTCTCTCCTAGTTAGGCATTCAGAAAATACTTATTAGATACCTGAATACAATGGAAGTCAAACTGGATAACTGACATTTTTAACATTTTTAAAAATTAAATTGTGTTCAAAGCAAAGTTAATTCCTTTCATAGTGGTGTACCAAGGATAAGACAATGGGAGTGATCTGCCCCAGGTGCCAGCAATTCATCATATTCTGTACAGCATTTTAAAATTTTAAAATAAGAACAAGAATTTTTAAATAATAAACTAAAATAAATAATAAACCCAAAGGCACACTGCTTTTTATTTTCCCCATGCTCTGTCAACTCTAAACAATGTCAGTGATAAAATACTGATACCACCCAAAATATCTTTTGTTGGTCCAAGTTCTAAACATTTGCTATGGCTATTGTTGAGTTTTAATAATGCGTATGTAATCTTCAAATATATAAAGACTATATTATTCTTTAACAAACATTGTATGCTACATGGAAGTCAAGTCAAAGAACTCCAGTCTGTCTATCCAGAGACACAGCTGCCCCATTCATTATAAGAGTAAATTCAGAATGTCTAGGAATGCATTGAGCTTGCCTAGGGGCAGTCAATGTCTCCAACCTTTAGGGAACTACAGCTTCATAAGTATAAAACAATAGATTTAAAACAAACAGTAATTATAAAGAAAAAAAGGTAACCTTCAGTTACTTCAAGTCTGCCTCTGGAAAAAATGGAACATAGCACTATACATGATGGTATAAAATCATTTCCATTCTCTCAAGAAATCTTCAATGTACTGTATACATTTTTATACATATAGCTAAAATATTTTTGTTCTGTAACATGTATTGTTTTTATTTTTAATTTATTTATTTGCATGATTATATATATTAAACTTAATTATATTTTATTGTCTGTGTTCCTTTCTGGCTGTTATTTTTATTCATTTCATATCACAATTAATACTGAAATACATTTTTCCTCCGGGGTTATTAAAAATAATCAGCTCTGGGTGTCAAAAATATTAGACACGTGACTACTCTTACTACTTTTTTTCTAATTTATGTATGACCCATTTTTCAATTATCCACCAAAGCACCTGATGTCTACCAGGCCCTGGGCCCAGCTGTGCATGTATAAGGACCAATAAAGTGCAGATCAAGCCTTGAGGTCAGTGTCTCCAGGATATGGCAAATTGGAAAGGCCCAGGATATGGCTAGAATATGAAGCCAAACTAAACATCCTGATACAAGTTCAACTTCAGGAAACAAATTCTAGACAATCCAAGAACAAGTCAATTAGGTCACTTAATTTCATTCATTTCCCTTAAATGAAACCTGATATTTGCCCCAATAAAAGGGCCTGATATTTTTACATCTGCTTAAAAAGACATTTAGGAATATTTTCCAATCCAGTTCTATGATTATGTTTAAGAAATGCACACTATCCTTATATTGTATCAATAAATATACAATAAATAAAGCAAGCTTCTGCATGTCCAACAAGAATGGACCCAGTTCTCATAATTATTTTGAGTACTCTTTGTTGAAAGATGGAAGATATACATGGAGAGTTTCCTGTTGTTCCTGCTAATCTTGATGATGAGAAAGGATGAGAGAGGAAACAAGCCTAATTAAAATGTTAGAAGAAGCATAGGACCAAAGGGTTGCGGAAATTTTCAATGTATTTTTTCCGTGGGCTGAGTTCACCCTCCTCGTGTAGTTGAGCCTTGATTGCTGTTGGTAGGTCAATGGGAGGGGTTTACCCAGGCCAGTCAGCTGCAAAGACTGGCTGTGATCACTGATCACCAACCTCTCTGCCCTCCATGGAAAATCAGCTCTACAGGGGCAGGATGGTGGTGCTTGCCATGGTCTGTAGCTGTCCACTGACTGTGCAGGCCCTGGGATTTCCCAGGTAGTGCAGGTCAAGGTCAACCCTGACCTGTGTTCTGCCTGCATAAGCTGTTAAGCAATCTGCAGATGACTGTTACTTGTGTTGGGCTTGGCATTTCCCAGGCGAAGCCAAGCTGTGAACCTAGGCTGGCTGCTGCTAGTGCTGGGCCTGGAGTTACTAAGCAAGAAATACAGGGACTGGGGGCTCACTGAGGCCAGCTACTGCTTATTTGGAAGGACTTAGGAAGTTGAGAAGCATGAGCTCAGATCAGTCATTCATATGGAAAGCCACTGTTATCAGGTTGGTGGGTTCATATGTTGGGTGGGACAAAGCTTCAGGGGTCTTCAGGTTGGGGCAAACAGTATTAGGTTGATGGAGTCTCGCATTGGCTCAATCTGGATGAATGTGGTTTCCTTAATTATGTGGTTGTCAGGCTTCCATTCAACTAGATTTTTAGCAGTTTTGAGTGATGGTTATTCTATAGTTTAGTTGTAATTTTGATATGGTTGTGTGAGGAGATGAGCCATGTTTACCTACATTTCCATCTTGACCAAAAGTCTCAATGTATTTTTTTTTCCATGTGACTCTCACTCTCAAACACACACACACACACACACACACACACACCTTACTCCTTAATGAAATTAGAACGACCTCAGTTCATTAGAAAAAACAGTCATTCAACTAATTCTAAAATACAAGACGGTTGATTACTGCTGGGCAATTAAGAACTAAAAATTTTCTTTTTAGAACAATCTTCTGTAGCTGTGATCAACTGGAGACTCCAATATGCTTTTATTTTTTTCTTAATGGACTTCAGCAGAGTTTCATTTTCTGTCGAATAGAGAACCTTGCTACTTTCTGTGAAGACCTGTACAGGTGGTCCAAGGGGTAATGAAATGAAATTGAGCAAAAGAAATTTTAGGTTGAAAATCGGGGGGAAAAATATACCTGCAGCGAGTCCCATTATTCTGTGAAATAATCTCTCAGGGCAAATGAACCAGTAATGGCCCCACCACACGTGTAACTCTAAATGAGGATGAAAAACAGCCTGTATTGGAAAAGGAGAGAGAAAATGACCTAATTTTCCATTTGTAATTTTCATGGTTCTGCCTCGAAAGGCCTCTTCACACATAATATCTGACAATTTGGGTATGTGAGCCAAAAAATACAAAAATGATCTCTGGCCAACTCTTCAATGCAAGAATTAAAGAATTATAAAAGGAAACATCCTTGACAGGAAAGATCAGAATGAAAGTTATGATAAGGTACACATACTTATTTCATACACATTTATGTACTAATTTAGTGTGTGGTTTGTTATTTTAAATCAAAATTCAAGTGAATTTCTATTTGAATTTGTCACTGTTCAACATCTCTGTCACTGCAGCTGATGCTGATACTGACATTTCCTGTTAAGAGTCAAGTCCCATTTTTTAGGCTGCAACAGGAAATACCACTCAGCACTAGAATACATAGGAAAATCGGGACATTTTCAAAGATGGTAATACAGGAAATCAACCAGAGAATATTCAAATTGTCACAATGTGCCTAACATTTTAAACATTTTCTTCCTCTTTTAAACAAATGCTGAGCAAAGCTTCCTGCATTTCACAAGCAACATCAATAGACTATCAAAATGGCAAGTCCCATATACTTACTATCCCTTCTCTTCACATTTAATTTCCCTGGCTTTCTGAGGCTTCCAGGGCTTTAAAGATGGCCTGTCGAATGCGTCTATGTATTTATGTTTAAATCCTGTCTTCATGGAGTAAATAGAAAGTAATATCAGCTATTAATATGAATAACTTGCTCCTCTGAATTCCTACTGTATGTGGGGGAATTAAGATAAGAGGTAAAAAAACTATTTGTAGTTTTTGAGAGGCTTACAAATTAGGTGAAAAGGGGTGATGCAATGCTCAAAATATAAATGACAATACAATGTTGTCTATTTTTTCTTATCTATAAGATGTAAGTAACAGTGCTTGCCTTATGGTAAGGGTTAGAAGGAGTGATTGTTGCAGAACAGTCAGCCCAGTCCTTGGCACATGCAAGCATTATATCAGAGATTATTGTCATTATAGGACAATGGCCAGATAAGTAAAATTGTAAAGTAAAGGTGAGCTTAAGAAGCTGGGGAGAAGCAGAGGTCAAGGAAAGTTTAGGCAGTCTGTGGCAACCCAGGAAAATTTCTTTGGCAAAGCAAGACTTAAACTGGGCCTTGTAAAATGAGGAAGACCAGCCACAAAGTAAAAAAGTCCCTGTTCACTTCCAAAACGGCATTTGGCAGGACTACCTGAGGTGCTGACACATTCTTTCAAACTGCTTTCATGAGTGATCATATGGCCTAATTTCCTGTATCTCTTAAACCTGTTTTCCAGGTAAGGGCAGACAGCAGAGCACTAAGGCATTTACAATGTAGTCCTAATTCAATTTTGTTCTGTTTCAAACCCCTTTACAGCACACACCAGAGCACTCACCAGTCAGCACTTCCTGAAAAACATCTGGAGCAATACCCAAAGCCCCTTGGAGAACAACAGGAAATGGGGTTTCAGAGTGGACTTAAGCCACTTTTCAACATAAGTCAAAGCTCACCAGGTGACTCTTTTCTAGTCACTATGAACTAGTGACAGCCCCACGCCCTTTGAGTCAATGGGAAGTAGTTTCTTAACACACTTTTGGGAAATACTGCCAGTGAGTGATTCAGCACTACAGGTTGGCTCACTGGGACGTCACAAGGGATATTTCCCTCATCAGCCTCCCCACCCCCTTGGTGAGAGTTGAGTTTCCCACACTCCAGTGTTACCCGTGAGCACCCAGACTATGATAGCAGAGAGTGTCAGTGGGTCAAGGGCAGTCTTTCCTTTACCAGCATTATTGAGACTCTAGAAGGCTCTCTGAGTAGATACTCTATAATTTATTATCCAAACCGGTACCTTTTGTGAATGAAACATGGCACTACCAATAACTGTGCTGGAACAGCAGATATAAATGGAGAATGTTCCAGGCAAATTGGGATATATGTTCATTCTCTCTCAAGGTCTTGGGACTCTGTTTTCTAAGAACAGACGTTTGTTAAGCATTTATTAAACACATACTACAGACCAGGCACTATAATGTATACCAAAGATAATGTACTATATTAAAAGGCTTTAACTCATTAATTTAAAATAAAGATTAAAGTATCAAAGTCTATGCAGTTTTGACTCACAAAGATCACTGACATTTGAGTAAGTTAAAAAAAAAAAGAAAAAAGTAAGTTCATGGTTTTCAAATCATCTTTCCAGAATTTTGGGGATATTACTCAAGTGTTTTACATATATTGAGTTCAAATTTCATTATAAAAATATACTTTTAAATAAATAAGCAAAAATAAAATACATTCAACAACATATAAAAATTATAACTTAAAAAGAAATATACACTACACTGAAGTATGTTCTATAGCAAGTAGGAAGCCACCAATACGTTAACGAGGTCCACTTTCTATTACTGTCTCTATATAGATATTTGAATTTACCGCCAGTGTGTCATTTATTAATAAGGTGTAGCCCTGAATTTTCTTTTTTAGTTCAGGATAAATTCTATCTGCATAGCTAGAACTATAAATTCATTTTCTAATCTTTATCAGATGAACTGTAACTCTTCTTGAATCAATTCTATATTTAAAAAAATACAGATGTAAGTTGAGTGATAAAAATAATATAACCCTGCAACTATCTTCCCTAACTCTTGATTTTGAACACCAATATTCTTAGGAACAGTCTGTTAACATGATTGACGTTTTAATAAGCAAATACTGTGAATTAACCTTATAAACAAGCATATTTGTTTTTATCTATTTTATATGCTGAATTTTTCCAACAGATGTCTACTGAAGAAGAGTTCTGTTTTAACAACCAAAAATTGTAAACCACTTGTGTAAGATATTGTTTTAAAGCAAATCATGCGACAAGACATATTTCTTCTTTCATTTTGTTAGGTGATCAATAAGAACAAAATATAAAGGCAGCTCACCCAGGAGAAATGTGCCCCTAATCCTTTAAATGGTTTATTTTGCCAGATAATCTGGAAAAGGGTAGAAATGACTGACAATGAAACACAATTGTATGTCAATTGAAGTCTTTAGCTCTTTCGTGATACAAGAACCTGCATTGTTTACACCATTCAAAGCCAAATGAGTAGCTGTAAATAGACTCTTTCAACTTCTGAGAATCATGTGTTCAATGAATTGGTTTCTCTAACACT
>VMDR010016632.1:0-20970 GCA_007922815.1 Macrotus californicus
TCCCTCTGGAATGATTTTGATGTTGTTTTAATTTCTTCTATGTAAGCTTCCGTACTGCTTACATTTTTAAGAGTAAACATATGAAACTCTATAAAACAACATATTTTTAATGATGGCAGGGAGAGTCTAAAGAGCTCACTGGAGAATCTCAGTGGCATCTAGAGATCTATCCTCAGTCTGGGGAAGACAGGAGGATGGGTCAGTCTCTGAGCCCAAAATACTTTTCTCAGCTACAGCTCTAGAACCTATGAACAAGGATTCTTTAGTGCAATGCTTCTAGAACTGGTTTAAATATGTGACAATTTGTGCTTGCTTTGGCAGCACATATACTAAAATTGGGACAATACAGAGAAGATTAGTATGGCCCCTGCACAAAAATGACATGCAAATTCGTGAAGCATTCCATATTTTTCTGTAATTGAACAACAATAAAGTAATAAAATCTTTTAATAAATAAATAAATATGTGACAAGTTAACCAGCTGACAATCCCTTAAAAATTTTAAAAGCATACCTAAATGTACATATCTAACAGCATTCATAACTCAGCTCAATTGTATTTCTGGTTCTCTGCATGGTTAAAGGATCATTTCTATCACTCAAAGCAAGAGAATAAGAAAGAAACCCAACTGCTTTCTGTGAAACAAATAACCCCAGTGGTAAAAGCGACCTTTATTGCATGCTTAAATTATATTTGCAGGAAAATAAACTCTGAAATCACTCCTTTGTAGCAAAAAAAAGCCACAATCTCATTTTTGTAGTGATTTTGTGAAGACCCCACAAGTGGTGGTTGAAACATAATTTTGGGGGGGATACATGAGGATGTGAGAGTTTCTAAGGAAATACTGAGGAAAAGACACTGTTGGACCTCTGCTCAAGGTAAAGAGAAGTTAAATTTTTTCCTATTAAATCAGGCTAGTCCATCACAACATTTAAAGATAAAGGGCATGGGCTGTTTGACAGGAATTCTACAGTATAAGTATCTCATATAGTATATGACAATTTAAAGACTGTCACTGGTACAATGTAGCTAAGCATTTCACAAGCTTTTAAAATAAAAAATGACATATAGTTCCAAAAGGAAGTATGTATATAGTGCTGAAATCCAAAGAAGTCTTCCTCCTTTAAAAATACAAAACTCACCAGAGTAGACAAAATAATGAGCACAACTTCCCTCCGGCCTCCAAATACCACTCTTAGCCATAAAAACCAACACAATCGCAACATTATGCTAAGAAGAACTATATGGATGGAACAAAATAATAATAATAGTATTTGTTGTCCTTTCAAGAATATTTTCAATGAAAACTATTTCTAAATAATAAGAAACAATATTAAATTGAGTGCTCTATGCTTCAGTCTACACAGCCAAAGTGAAGTGAAAGTCTAATCAGGAATTTAGCCACCTTCCAGTCAAGATGCAGGCCCAGGTGGATACACTGTGCCTCCTCACACAACCAAAAGGACAACAAATTTAAAAACAAAAAAACAACCAGAACTGCCAGAAAATAAAACTGTATGGAAGTCCCACAACCAAGGAGTTAAAGAAGAAAGATTCATCCACACTGGTAGGAGGGGAGGAGACAGGCATCCAGGTCTGAAAAGATACATGGCAAGGCGACAGACAGGGCTGCACAAGGTGGTGGCTGGTGGACTGAGTGGTCCCACACTCATGTGCAGATAAGCTGGGAGGTACAACTGGGAAGTAAGACAGACAATACAACCCAGGATTCCAGCACAGAAAACTAAAGCCTCAAAACCTCTGGTTTTAAAATCTGTGGGGGTTGCAGCGGTGGGAGAAACACCCAGCTTCATAGAAGAGTTCATTGGAAAAACTCACAGGGTCCTAGAATGTACCCCACCCACCCACGAATCAGCACCAGAAGGGCCCTATTTGCTTGTGGGTAGCGGGGGAAGTGACTGAAAGCAGGGTGAGAGCCAAGCAAGCAGCATTGCTCCCTCTCTGACCCCCACATACAGAGCCACAATGCAGAGACCTGGGAAGAAGTGAAGGCATGCAAAGTGAAGTAAAGAAAAATATACAGGGGACTAACAGTGAAGGGAAGGAAATCAAGACTGAAAGCAACAATTTGAAGCAGAAGGAAGAAATAAACATTCAACCAGAACAGAATGAAGAAATAAGAATACAAAAAAACGAGAGGCTTAGGACCCTCTGGGATAACTTTAAACGTTCCAACATCCAAATCATAGGGGTGCCAGAAGGAGAGGAGCAAGAGCAAGAAATGGAAAACTTATTTGTAAAAATAATGGAGAACTTCCCCAATCTGGTGAAGGAAATAGACTTCAAGAAGTACAGGAAGCTCAGACAGTCCCAAAGAAATTGGACCCAAGGAGGAAGACATAAAGATACATCATAATTAAATTACCCAAGATTAAAAATAGAGAATCTTAAAAACAGCAAGAGGAAAGGACACAGTTACCTACAAAGGAATTCCCATAAGACTATCAGCTGATTTCTCAAAAGAAACCTTACAGGCAAGAAGGAGCTGGAAAGAAGTACTCAAAGTCATGAAAGGCAAGGACCTATATCCAAGGTTACCCTATCCAGCAAAGCTATCATTTAGAATGGAAGGGCAGATAAAGTGCTTCCCAGATAAGGTCAAGTTAAAGGAGTTCATCATCACCAAGCCCTTATTATACGAAATGTTAAAGGGTCTTATCTAAGAAAAGTAAGACCAAAATTATGAACAGTATAATGACAACAAACTCATAACTATCAACAACTGAACATAAAAAACAAATACAAAAAACAAACTAAGCAAACAACTAGAACAGGAACAGAATCACAGAAATGGAGATCACATGAAGGGTTATCAGCCGGGAGGGGGAGGAAGGAGAATGGGGAAAAGGTACAGGGAATAAGAAGCATAACTGGTAGGTACAAAATAGACAGGGGGCAGTTAAAATAGTATAGGAGCTGGAGAAGCCAAAGAACTTATATGTATGACCCGTGGACATGAACTAAGGAGGGGGAGGGGAAATGCTGATGGGAGGGGAGAGTACAGGGCAGAGAGGAATAGAGGGGAGAAAAAATGGGACACCTGTAATAGTATAATCAATAAAATATACTTTAAAAAAAGAATTTAAAGAATTTAGGCTATAGGGTACAACTTGAATAATTATGACCTGATATCTTTTTTTCCTTCACTGCCAAATGTCCACAATTATCTGAATTATCTGGAAGATTCAGTCAGTGCATTGAGTATTTATCAAGCATTGTGTTTTTCCTTAGGAGAGTGTGCAATCCAGCTGAGAAGACAAAAGAATTTAGGTGAAGCTGAGTGTTTCACCTTGGCACTTTAGAGCAAAACTATCCTGCATGGGAAGAGAAGTTGCAATGGCTTCAAAGGTTTTACAGAGAAAAGGAAGGATGCCTATGGAAAGACAAAGAGAGAGCACTGCAGGTATTCCCATTGGCCAAGCTTTTGCTCATAATGGTACCTAGTGGGTTCTGGCTGAGTAGGTGGCTTCTAACCATCTCATCCTTCACTGTCACCCTCCAGACAGCAAGTCACTACTGCACCTGCTGCACTGTAACAAACACAGCATTGGTGTTTTCTCTATTCCCAGTACATAGCCACCATCGTGGGAATAGGGCAGAACAAAAACCTTCCTACTTCACTGGAAGGTGACCTGTCATCATTCCTCTGTGTGTAAGCATAAAATCACATTGATGTTATCAAACTACTAGGATAGCATGCTCAAAGGTCACCATGCCTTAAGGAAGCCTGAGGAATGACTCAACTGGAAAAACAGGGCCGGGAAAGTTGTGATGATCCACGAGAAGCAGGGTAGGTCAATCACCTCTGCTCAGCCCAGCCAGAAACAGGAACTTGGCACACACATTCCAAGAAGGGCACGAGCTCTGAAACAGGAAGAGAGGACGCCACTACTGGTAAGGCAATTATGTGATAAACTGGTCTCAAGAAGGAAACAATGATAACTTCCATTCAGGCTACAGGGTCACCAATGACACCTGGCTCACCTTTAAGATGAAAATATTAGACGTACAGAAGCTGGGCTTCATTGAGAGGTAAGAGAGTCGGAGGCCAAAGTGACAGAATGAGTCCTAGACAAAGTGAATTTGAGAAATAGTAACAAGGGCTCTATGACCAGTAAGCTATATATTACCTAAGCTAGGACCAGAGAGAGGCTTTCCCATAACAAATGTGATCCACTGGTGGTAGATGCTTAGAGTAGTAAAAGAAGGAATCTGAGGTCCAAACTGGACTCAGTGAGAGAATATGCCCAGACGGGTCAGAAAATATTTATTATTGATGAAGGCAGGGAAAAGGGCTGCGGAGTGCCATGACTGAGCCATGCTACTCTCTCAGTAGAGGTTAGTTAAGAAATCTGTATTCTTCTGAACAAAAGAAAATGTAATTTTCTAGACCACAGTAGCTGTGGTCATCTGAGCTCTGCATTCTGAGTAGTCAAATGTGGTGGGAAAGTTAATAGTTGAAATCCAGTCCAAGGAAGGACTGGTTGTGCTAGGGCAGAGACAGTAAGTCCAAGCCAGATGGAGGCAAGTCTGGAGGTGCAGGGGAAGACTAAGTCCCTCCTGCGGGGCTCTTTTCACCAAAGCTATTCTCATGGGACAATCACACGCTACAGGGTAATTTTACAATTGCCAGTGACCATGGGCCAATTTCACTCCTTCCTAACAGACTTGAATTGCCCACTTTATGATCCTATCCAACCAAGGCAGGTAGCTCCTGAAGGAGATGATCTGGGTCCACCTTCAGCTACTCCACTTTGCTTGTGTAGCCTGGATGAAAGAAGAGCACAGCAAGGGCTCTGAAACAAGTGACTGCTGCCAACAAAGATTTACTGAGCATTCACAGGGAACCCAGCACCAGGCTTGAGAGTCAGCACTCTTGTCAACCATGTGGACCAAGCCTCCCTGCCTTGTCCAATAAGGTGATTCTCCCTAAGGGTGGCAATCAAGGAGGTGGGTGGGGTGGAAGTCAAGGAGTTAGAAGAGCAGGGGCGAGGAGGGGAGGCACCAACTCTATCAACACAGGGGGTGGGGCAGGGCAGGGCAGGGGGGGGGTGGCCGAACCTGTAGACAGAGGTGTGCTTGCAGGCCCAAGGCCCAGGCTCCCAGCACCCTGAATACCCACAGGAAGGCAGGGAGACCAACAATTCTTTCCCAAGCAGAAAAATGGCCAGACACTGCCCACAATCCCTCCAACCACCCTGTCAAGGCGCAGCTTCAGGGAGCGTTAGGTCGCCCTTCTCTGAGCTTTACTATGATTTGATAAAGCAGAGCCCCTTGCAGGTGAGTACCTAGCAGTTGCGAAAACATGATGACTATTTTGAGCTTGATCCAGAATAAGCAGGGAAACATCAGGTTGAAAGTGCTAGCGCATACATTAATATTCTATATTCTTTCCTATTGGGGAAGAAGTGAAAATTTTAGTTCGAGGACCTATACGGAGCAAAGGTATTGCCAATGAGAGCACAGCACTGATTTGCCTGTCTGTAGAACACTTGCCCTCTGCAGCTCTACACACTAAAAGGCACACAGCCTTGTGAGAAGAGTCCAGACCATCACCAGATATAGCGGGGCAGTGAGCGGCACGAATTGGCAGCGTAAGGATGCACTGAGCAGATTAACTGGAGTATGGGCAAAATATAGGTCTTCCCTAGACACTGAAAACAGAACTAAACTCAAAAATACTTTCAAATACATAATGAGAAATTGACACACACTTTTCTTTTCTCCATATAAACCATAACATTCCATGCTACATACTATGTGTGATTCTTACCAACTGCAGAGCTACCGATGTCACAAATTAACCCGTTAATCCTAAATTTATTTGACAGGCCTACTCGTTTGTCAGGATCTTTTCTCCCCCGTCCCCAGCTCTTTAGGGGAGAATCATCTGGAAGAGGGGAAATTCTCAGAATTTCCTAAGAGGAAAAATGGGCACTCACTGGAAAAATACAGGGTGTATGCTCAAAACACTTCACTAGTTTGTTTAACCTTCAAACCCACTTAGCCACCAACCATCCTGTTGTTCCAAGATCACACTGAGATCAACCCTTCCAACCAAATATGCCAGTTTCCAGCGAATGACCGCAGATACGAGTGTTTTCAAACCTGAATTTAGGATCTGAGGAAAAGTGCACATTCCTGGGTCAAGGGCCTAGTTTTTCCCTACATACATTCACCAAATCCGTTTTTAAGATTCAAATACAATTTCCCAGATTTCAAACCATTAAAAAAAAAAAAAGGAAAGTGAGCTCGGTGGGGTGAGACACTCAGACACGTGCAGCTGTGGAATGTCTCCGTGGATTCTGCCAACTCTCAATCAAGTCTGCGCTGCGACTCAAAGCAGAGAGGAGGACTCTACCCTGCCCCACAGCTGGGAAGTGAACCCAACCCTGAACTTGCTCCAAAGTAGCCTCCCACCGAGGCCCCTAAGAGGAAAGGGGCGGGTGCTCCGGGGAGAGGCCAGCGCCCGCCCCTGCTAGAGCTCAGGAGGTGGAGTGTTGGCTGCCGTCTGGACCGTGCACCTGTCCCTCCTTCCCGGACGGAAGGGGACAGGGTCGCT
This sequence comes from Macrotus californicus, assembly GCA_007922815.1. NCBI lineage: Eukaryota > Metazoa > Chordata > Mammalia > Chiroptera > Phyllostomidae > Macrotus > Macrotus californicus. Next base: position 6,584 of record VMDR010016632.1, read on the forward strand.
CACTGGGATGGCGTGCCCACGCTCACCGAGGATTTTCTCTCCACGCACGAGACGTAGGAGAGAAAATTCTTCTTCGTTCCACGACAGTTGTCCCTGGTCAGTCTCTGAACACGTGAAAGCCACTTCTCACCGGGCCCATCTCTGTCCCAACCCTTCCCGGCCCATGACCGCAGTCCCCCGGCGCCCCTGCGGGCCACCGCAGTCTTACCTGGCTGGCTCGCGCCGCTGAGTGCCGGGGAGACTGCGAAGTCCGGCCTGCGCCGCTGAGTCCGCAGCCAGGCGCTCGCAGCCCCGCCCGCCATCGCCCCGCCCACAGGGGCCTCGCTCCGCCCCCTCTTACTAGCCGGCAGAGACCGGTTCTCCCTCCTGCCACAAGTTTGAGACGAGTGGCTTGAGTGGGTCAAAGCAGCGTGCCAATCCCGGAGTGCAGCCGAAGTTTCGGGGTGAGACCACAGGGCATCCCTGTGCTCCCGGACGCGGCGCTGGGCCTCCCTAGGCCAGAGCCTCCTACCTTGGGAGAACCTCTCTGCCAAGACTTGGACATCCCCGGCCTGGGAGAAGCCCGAGCAGTGCCACCTGTGGGTGACAGGGGACTGTCGGAATTAGGGCCCACAACTCCTCTTCCGCTAAGTGGTGGGGGCCAGGCAGATGACACAGTGCAGTGGAGCGAAGCGACGAGTTTTACCAAAAGAGTAAGTCTTTACACTGTCAAACCCGGGCAGATCTGGTAGATCACGTGCACTCACATGAACGTATTAGCACTCCTTTTGCTCACTGAAAAGTAAAAAAAAAAAAAAAAAAAAAAAAAAAAAAAAAAAAATTATACAGGGTGGGCAAAAGTAGGTTCACAATTGTTGGTATGGAAAGTAATTCAATAATTAATCAACTCTGCTTCATGTACTCGCACTGTAAACCTACTTTTCTCCACCCTGTATAAGCCTGATTAAGTGCCAAACACTGTTCTAGGTGCTTTCCATGTACTGACATGTCTACAAAGTATATGCTATCAGAAAGCCTCATTTTCACCGGGGGAGAAGCCGAGGCACAGAGAAATTAACCAACCCAATGTCACCCAACTCGTAAGTTTCAAAGCTGGTTTTCAGATCCAGGTGGTTTTCCTCTGGAGTCTGTGCCCTAAACCACCGCCATCCTGACTCCAAAATGTGCGTGCCCACCATGTCCCGTGAACTGTAACTGCGATACAGGCTTAAGGAGCACAGCACAGGGATGTGCCCTCAAGGCGTTTTATGTTAGTGTGGGAAGAAAGACATTTGGTCATCAGTGAGCAAGTAAAAATGAAACTGGCATATGTGAAAGCGTCCTGACTAGAATAAAGCCGCGTGATGGCATTGAGCGTGACGCGGTGGGAGCTCCTTTAGATCTGGAGGTTGCGGAGGCTTCTCCGCGGAGGTGACAGCGGAGCTGAGAGCAGAATGATAGAACTGGCAGTCAGCCTGAAGAGGAGGAAGGGACTGGCAAGTACATTAAAAATGATCGTACCTCGTGCTTGCTTGGGAAGCAAAAATAGACCTTCCTGTACTACCTCTCCTTTAATCATACAATTGCCCCGAGAAGAAATGACAAGATTCCATTTTACAGGGAAGAAAAAACATCCTAGGAGTCACAGAGGGTTAAGGACTTGCCTAAAGTCATACAATTAGGAGAAGGGAGGGAAAGTGGAAAGAGGGTACGGATGTGAACCAAGGCCTTCTGATTCTAAATCCTTGTTTACTCTGGTGAGGGCCTTGAGTGGAAAGGCCGGTCCTCAGAATGAATCTAGTAAAATTTCTCTTTTGTGATCTATTGCCTTCTCCCAGCCCCAGTTCTCTACTGCCTTTCTTAGCCCATTCAGATACTCTTGTTGACAGGTTGGCATAAATTCCCACAAGGCATATGTTTTTTGACTGTGGAGCAGAGGTCAGGAACCTTCTGAAATCGTATGCAAAAATAAAATGTGTGTGTACATGTGTGAAAAGAAAGTGTGTGTGTGTGTGTGTGTGTGTGTGTGTTGTAGTTATGTAATTATGGTAATAAAGTTGATTTTCTCCCAAGAAAAGTGCTCATAGACATACGTATTAGGAGAGGCCTTAGAACTTTCATCAAATTGACTAATAATCCCCAGAAAAGCTGTCATAAGGGGGTTGGTTGATATCGTAGTGACTAGAAAAACTCATTTCTAACTCACTTTGCCTATGCTAGTTAGGTGATTCTGGTGGCTCGTATTTCTGACTTCATGGAAATGAAACTGTCAAAGTTTATGAAATTGGATTGAAAAGGAAACAACTTCTTCTTAAAGTTGAAAATTAAAAGAGAGGTGAATGCCACTACTGTGTCCCTTGTTCTTGAGAAAACCAGAGAGGGCTGAGCTGTAAACAGAACACCTAGGTCAATGTAATTCATTATCAGTAATAATTGAGGTAGTTTCCATAATGTTGTACTGTTTCCTGAGGAAGGCATTCATTACATTCTTAATCAAACAGTTTCAGTGGGTGGTTGCCACAGGTATGTCATCCCCAAGGCATGTAGTGAAGAGCACTGGCAAGTCGGGTGAAGAGAGAGACAGGACAGAGACTGAGAGAATTTCAACTACAATGATGAAAAGGTGTAAAACTGAACTCAGGATGTGGTAAGAGAAAAAAAGTTCAATCTTTATTATTTCTTATGTGAAAATTTCACGTAAGAGTACGAAGTTTGGGCCTATGTCATTCAAACATTTACATCGGGCACCCGTCCAGAGAGGAAATCTGGTAGTGGAATTCGAGAGATTTCTCCTTTCCTCCAAGGTGAAGAGTCAAACAATATTATTACTGACTTGTTTATTTTGATAAAATTGAGGTACAGGAAAAAAAAGAGGCATTTTATGACTTCTTAGAGGGCAGGGACTCCCTTCTTACAAGATATCCCCGGGGCTTGTATAAAATTTGTATGTTTAAATGAGCAATGTCAGATTAACAGAACTGTAGTGTCTGGAGAGAAGAAAATGCCTCTTTTTGACTTGCATGTAGATTCCATGTTATGCGTGAAGAGATACCAAGAATCAACCTGGAAGGTTTGTAAATAAAGTGCTGTTTGTATTTGGAGCTTCTCACACTCCCTTTTTGTAAATCTCTGGCTGCTTTTTGTAACTTTCTTCCTGCCAGAAAGGAACCTGGCCCATCCTAGATGAGTAATAAATGCTTGTTGAATGAATGAGTGATGACAACAATGGTGATAAAAACGCAAACCTTTCCGTCTTGTGCAGAGAGTCTGTTCCTACATACAGATGACTTCATGGCAGAAGTATGGTGTGTCGGCCCTTCTTTCCAACGCATACTGAAAATAGTTGCTTCTTTGGAGCTGCACTGAAGGAAGGAAAAATTTGTTTTGTTTTTCTCTTAACAATGTAAAGGATTTTCTTTTTAATTTATTTTTTATTGTTGACACGATTACAGATGTCCCCCATTTTCCCCTGGTTTGCACCCTTCTGCCCAGCTCACCCTGACCTCCACCATCCATCACTCACCCACCCCCGCCTTCACCACACTGTTGTCTGTGTCCATGAGCCATGCATGTGTGCATATGTGTTCTTTGGCTAATTTCTTCCAGTCCCTTTCACCCCCCTCTGATAATGTTGATATATTTACCTTAAACATTTCCCTTTTATTGGACATTGTTATTTTATTATTAGTCTTGATATTATACACATACTTTGTAATGATGCTTTTTCTTTCTTTTGATTTGTCAACTCTTCCCAGGAGTATAATTTTTTATTATGTTAGACACAAAATCAAAAACATACTCCTGGGGCCCTGGCCAGTGTGTCTGTTAGTTGGGCGTTGTCCCACAAAATGAAAGGTCGCTGGTTGGACTCCTGGTCAGAGCACATGCCTAGGCTGTGGGTTTGGTCCCCGGTCTGGGCGCACAGGAGAGGCAGCCGACCAATCGACATTTCTCTCTCACAGCGGTGTTACTCTCCCTCTCTTCTTCTCTCTCTAAGATTAAATCTATATATATACATATATATAATATATATACACATATATATAATATATATATACATATATATTATATATATATTACAATCCTTGGAACACAAAATCAAAAATTATACTCCTGGGCATAGTTGACAAATAAGTCACTCAAAAGAAAGAAAAGCATCATTATAAAGTATATCTATGATATCATCACTAATAATAATGAAATAATTAATGTCCAATAACAGGAAAATGTTTATGTAAAATATATCAGTATTACGGAATATCAGACTGTCATTAAAAATAGTATTTAGGTTAATAAAATAGAAATGTGGAGGAGACTATGAACATTAAATGAAAAAAGTAGAACAATGCTTTATGTATCTTATGATTACAACTAAGTAAAAACTATGTGGGAAGAAAACTGTTGCGTTTTGAAAATGAGAATTATGAGGGGATCCCTATGTGCCAGGCTCTGATTTAAATGCATTAGATTAATTCATCTAATTCTCACAACTGTGTGAGGTAGGTGCAGGGTTCTTATTTTCACTTTGCAGATGAGGAAACTGAGGCAGAAGACATCTAAGTAATTTGCCCAAAGTCACACAGCTAGTGAGTGGCAAAGTCAGGATGTGAATATAGAGCAGTGCGACTCCAGCATTCATACTTTAAACATGCAAGACTGCCAGAAAAAAATTATATTTGAGTCACGGATTACGCTTTTTTAAAAATATTTTCTTGTATAATGTTTTTACATTTCTTTAATAGTAAGTAAAAACCTTGTGGATTGCAGAGTCAAATGATGCTCAAAGAAACAGATACACAGATAAAGATGAGAAACATATTGAGTAAAACCATCTGGGATTGGTCAATTCATGTTTTGGATTAGGATCTAAACAGTGTTTCAGGTGAGTCCAGTATATCAATGACCTGAGAGTTCATGAGGGTTGAAATAAAATGAGCTGTGGCACATAAAATGTTAGATTCTGTATTATTAGGATGAATAAAAACTGTATTCTGGCCTGATAGCTTGCAAGTGCCGTTTTCCCTAACTAGAATGCTCTATTACCAGTTTTTGGAAGCTGCCACCTTCTCAACGGTAGCAGTTGTAAAAATGTGACCATTACTGCATTAGCAGGAAGCTGAGAAAACATTGGTGAACAATTACAACAAAACTCTGTTACAGTGGGACATATGTTCTGGTGGAAAGGACAGTCATTTAAAATTTGATTTAGCTGCATCCCGTTGTGGTATGCTAAATAAAGGCCCCTCAAAATGTCTTTTATATAAATATATATATATATATATATAAATATATATATATATATATATATATATATATATATATATATATATATATATATATATTTATCTCCTCACCCTAAAACATTCATTGCTTTTAGAGAGAGGAAGGGAGAAAAATATCGATGCAAGAGAGAAGCATCGACTGGTTGCCTCCCGTACGTGCCCAGACTAGGGATCACACACACTGGATCCGAAATGAAACCTCAACTCAGGTAGGTGCCATGGCCGGGAAATGAACCCACAACCCTTTGGACAGGAGACAACACTCCACCAACTGAGCCACAGCAGCCAGGGCTGTCCAAGATGCCTTTAAATCCCTGGAACTCGTGAATATGTTAACTTGGCAAAAGGGACTTTGTATATGTGATTAAATTAATGATCTTGAGATAGGGAGATTATCCTGGACTATCCAGGTAAGCCCAATGTAATCATAAGGGACTTATAAGGGAGAAAAGAGGCAGTCAGAAAAGGAGACATGATGATAGAAGCACAGAACAGACAGAGAGCAAGAGAGAGATTCGAAGATGCTGCAATGCTGGCTTTGAAAATGAAGAAAGAGACCACAAGCCAAGGCATGCAGGCAGCTTGTAGAAGATGGCAAAGGTAAGGAAAGAGATTCTCCCCTAGAGTCTCCAGGAGGAACCAGCCCCCCTGACATCTGGATTTTAGCCCAGTGAAACAGATTTTGGACTTCTGACTTCCAGATCTGTAAGAAGGCATTTGTGTTTTAAGCCAATAAGTTTGTGACAATGTGTTACAGTAGCAATGGGCAACAAATAGAGTCCTTAGTAAGAATTTATTTTTGTCTTATGTGTAAGAAGTCAGTGTCAGGCTAGCATGATATTCTATAGTGTCAGGGCCCCAGGTCCTGTCTCTTCACCAAATGAGAGAGTCTAGAGGGAAATATAAATATCCCCAGGACTCCTGAGGTAGGTATCAAGTCATGTATTCACCCATGTCAGTGGTTCTTAAGCTTGAGTAAAGTATAAAGCCCTTTGAAACAAGACATCCCATAATTCATTTACCTCCATATAAATATAACTTTAGTTATGCATTATTTATGTTTATAGCATTTTATGTATATTTAAAGCCAAAATAAGTTTGCAAAATAGATGCAAACAAGACTACAAAACCAGTTATGGAGACCACACACATCCCCACCCCATGGTGTCACTGGAAGTCACATGGGAAGCAGTAACAGGACAGTCCCGTCCCTCCCAGGGAGGGATCACTGGAGGCCTGGTCAGGAGCTGGAACTCCCAACCCGACCCAGCAGTAATGAGGAGCCCATCCCCTTGATTGTCAATGTGGACAATGGGAAATCTGAATTTCTAATCCCTGCTGGTCATGGATGGTGAAGACAATGACCCCTCCCTCTGCCAAAGCAGTGTCAGAGAAGCCAGTTAAAACCAAAGGCTAAAAGAAAATCCAGAATTTAATAATGTAATACACCAAATGTCCTGGTTTCAATTGAAAATAACTCTCTTTACCAAGAAACAGATCTCAAACAGAATGAAAAAGATAATCAATAGATACTAATACCAAGATTCCAGTAATGTTAGAATTGTGTGAGAATAATTCTAAAGCAAGCAGCATAAAATTAATTCAATGAACAATTACAAATATGCTTGAAACAAAATTTTTTTAAAAACCAGAAAGTCTCAGCAAAGAAATAGAAAGCTCAGTAAAGAAATAGAAGATATAAAATAAACCAATGGAAGTTTTAGAGCGGAAAATACAATAACTAAAATTTTTAAATTCCATGGATAGGCTTCAGCAGAATAGATGGGATAGAAGAAAGAATCCATGAACTTGACAGAGCAATTAGAAGTTACTCAGTCCGAACAGCAGACACAAAACCAAAACACAACAAAACAAAAAACATGAACAACTATGGGACTATAACAAAAGATCTGCCATTTTTGTCATCAGAGGGCTAAAGAAGTACTCAAAGAAATAATGGCAAAACACTGTTAGTACCTGTCACAATGTTATATACCCACAGATCAGGAAGTTAAGCAAACTTCATACAAGGAAAAGGCAAAGAAATCTGCGAAGACAAAGAAAAAAACTTTAGAAACAAGAAGAGAGCCATGACCCCCTACCCACGGGGAGCAAGCAGCAGACTGCTCACCAGAAAGCACGCCGGAGAAGACGGGATGCTCCCTGCCTTGACGGCACCACCACCGATATCCTGGCTGTGGTCCTGTGCTATAGTTTTATGACATGTTACCACTGGAGGAAACTGAGAAATACGAGATCTCTCTGTCCTTTTTAACTTACAGCTGTACGGGAATCTATAATTATGTCAAAATTAAAAGCTTAATTAACAGCCGATGATGACAGGTGCCAACTATTATTGAGTACCTAATGCTAAGGATGGTTCCAAGCACTTGATTCACTTAATCCTCCCAACTACCCTACGATACAGGTCACAATCACCAGTTGCATTTTCATCCATTGATGTTGCCCACCAGGTCCAGTAGACGTTAAAGGTTTTAGACCCTGACATACAACATTACCTTGTGCCCCAAAAATGAAAAAACAACATGGAGAGAGAGAGAAAATTAGAACTGCATTTATTTAAACCTAACAAAGAAGAACAACCACTAGAATTAGTATAAAGTCTAAATTGTAGAATTCTTTTAAAGTAACTATAATAAAGCAAATGCCAATAGGTACTGCTAATTTATATTTATATATTTTATATATTTGTATATTTTATTTATATATTTTAATAAAATAAATAACTAAATGTTTTAAATAAAATCTTCCTATGAGCCAGTTATTTTCACACTATTAATTACTTAGTTCATCCCTTTTCCAAACTAACTGCTGCTACTCCTTTCCCTACCTCATGTCACTGTAGTAGGTATCAGTGTTCCTCCTATAATCTGTTGGCATTGACCTTTCCCTTAGATGCACAAGGTCACTTTTGGACAACTGCTTGAGAGCCTTCTCTTGGTTCTCCTACAGGGAGCAGACCAGAAATGTCAGAAGAGTTAACATCCCCAGGAAGATGCCACCAGCCAAGATGGATGAGGACTGGAAAATAAATACCCCAGTCTCCCTGCCTTTGGATGGGACCAAAAAGGTTCATAGGTTGTGGACCTAACCTCCAGTAGGACCATATTTGGAAATAGAGTCTTTAAGGAGGTAATTAAGTTTCAGTGAGGTCAAAAGAGTGGGGCCCAAATCCGACAGGACTGGTGTCTTCATAAGAAGAGGAGTACATGGGCACAGAGAAGAGGCCAGGCGAGGACACAGCAGGAAAGTGGCCACATCCAAATGCAGGAGAGAGGCCTCCGGAGAAACCAGACCAGTCGACACCTTGATCTTAGACTGCCAGCCTACAGAACTGAGAGAAAGTATAGTTCTGTTCTTTAAGCCACTCAGTCTGTGATATTTTTTTATGGCAGTCAGCAGTTCTCGACAAATGGGGGACAATATCTGATGTATATGTAAAATTTCCCACCTTCGGTCGTTTGAGCAGACACGATGCAAGGCACTTGGTATGGTACTCGGAAGGTTTTGGCCAAGTTAAAGCCCTGTTGCCCAAAGTGTTCACCATGGTCACACGCCCTCAGACTGGCTTTTCCTCCTTCCCTGTCTCACTCCCCCAACTACCTCACCCCTGTGTCTTAGAGTCACTAAGTATACTGCTTGCATAAAAGTCCTTATGACTCTTTGGGGGGAACCCAAGCTAAAACGGGGCCTGCTAGCAGACTGAAAGTAGGGTCTGGTTCTAGGAATGGCAGCTCTTTGAGCCCTATTCATAAACAGCACCCGAAACAGGTGTTGATAGGTCATCCAAGTGCATTCAGGGATGCACCAGGCAAAGGTCTGCTTCATTCACCATAGTCTTGCCCACCCACGTAGCAGCAATCAGCAGCCACTTCAGAGAGACGCATCAATGGGAATGAAGTCAACATCCATCCAAGAACTAAATATGGGCCCCTTCCCAAAGTTCCTGGGACAAGGTAAGTCTATGATTCTTGTATGATTCTGTGGAAGAAAGAGACTTGAATAATAACTGAGATTTGATTTCCTGCCAGGTAAATGGGTGGGGCTCAATGCTGATGACATTAGGTTTAGAAAAATCAGACTATTATACGTTTTACACCCTAATGTCGTGGACTTGTTAATAGCTGCAACTGGTTGTATGAGAAACTGAGATCATCCCTGGCTGATATGGCTCAGTGGATGGAGTACAGGCCTGTGAACTGGGGGGTTGCTGGTTCGATTCCCAGTTAGGGCACATGCCTGGGTTGCAAGCTGGGTCACCAGTAAGGAGCGCATCAGAGGCAACCACACATTGGTGTTTCTCTCCCTCTCTTTCTCCTTTCCTTCCCCTCTCTCTAAAAATAAATAAATAAAATCTAATAAAAAAAAAAGAATCTGAGATCAAGGCATGTTCCCCACCCAGAGGTGCTCAGCCAAATTAATTCCAAATTAAGGAGATTTTGTATTACATGTGTTTATAAAACAAAAGAAACATCTTTTCCCTCTCCTGTTCCCTTTCCCCTCAGGAATAATTTAAATACAGGAGAAATGAAGAAGTCATGAAGAACTCCCTCTTCCTGTGCTTGTTTTTCTAACATTAAATGTTATTGCATAATACTGATAATACAATATGATGACCAAAAACAAGCCAGGCTTCTTTAGTTCAACTCAATTCTTGGCTTCCAAACAGTAGTGGGAACAAAGCCCAGAAGAAAGTTTGGCCGGCCAGACATGTATTGTTAGGGAGTCTGCTGGAATTGATGGTCGCCCTCTTGATCTTTTTGAAAAGGTAAAAATTAACATCTTTTTCTTTTTTTAAATGAATTTCTGCCCCCTTTCCCAATTTTGAGTTTTCAGGAGCATACTAGAAATTGTCCTCTGTGAGATTTCTTCTTAATTGCCTTCAAGAATTCATAAAGTTGGCACCTACTTATATCTTTAACTCGTACCTAGCTGGGAAATTCATCATATCACCAAGTGGGTGAATAAATAAATAAATAAATAAATAAATTTCTCTTCGTAGAAGAATATGATTCATAAACTCAATTGTACTTTTGAAATTGCTTTCATTCTAAGGCTGCTTTTCTGCTCTTCATAATTTCCTTATTGTTGGCTTTAACAGAAAACAAAATGTCTTCAGTAGAACTCTTATATCCTATTTAAACGGAAAGTTCCTGAACATCCATTCATAATGATGCAGCTTGAGTCCTCAAGGGCTAATAGAAACATTCAAAACTGACAGCTTAGCATATTACCAACCCCTCTCACCGATCCTAAGTTCAGGCAATTTGGGTAAGTGTCGGTTGCAATTTGGTGTAAAACGTGACTGCTGCAGGTATAGATAACTTGAGAAAAGAAATGGTGTGCGGTAGGGAAGTTAGCATCTCTCCTCTCTTGAATGGCCCAAAGCCAGCTGTCTCCTGATGTGATAGGCAAAATGCACCCTGTGCTATATTTAGTATGAAGTAGAAAAGTTAAGGATTCACAATAAAAATCAGCAAGTAATATTATAATATACATATATATCAGTGGTTTTATTCAAAGAATCTTAAGTTCACAGTCACTTCGATATATAAAACAAACTTCAATTGCTATATTTACATATCCACACACATACCTATACTAACATATTTTTAAATTTACTTTTTTTCACTTAAATAAATCTTCTTAACAAGGAAACTTAAGGAAACTGAAAGTTCAAAGCTCTGTTATTTCCTCCCTCTACCTCGTCTGCTTACAGCCCCAGACTCAGCCTCAGCACCTAGCACCCAGCTCCCAACACAGCACCCTACTGTTGGCCATCAGATAAATCCTCCTCACTTTCCTGAGCTAGATGAGTCTTCTTTAGGGGTCCCAGATATAACTCCCAGCATGCTGTGGGAGCAGAGTACTGGGATGGACAGGAGCTCTTGCAAGGGGCGTCTGTCCAGAGCAGCACTGTCCAGTAGGAATCTATGTGTGTCACAAAGGCAGGCAACACATGTAATGCAAATATTCTAATAGCCACATTGAAAAAAGTAAGAAGAGACACACAAAATGAATTTTGAGAATGTCTGGTTTGACCCAATTTATCTAATATACAATCTTGTCAACACGTTATCAATACAAAATATTTTTAGTAAGATGTTTTACATTCTTTTTGTTGTACTAAAATTTCAAAATCAGGTATATAGTTTACACTCACAGCATACCCTAATTTGGATTAGCCACTTTCAAATATCCAATAGCCAGCCATATGTGCCTGGTGGCCCTGTAGTGGGCAGCATGGGCCAGAGCATTCCGTGGTAGCACACTCAGAGATGCGCACGCGGGAACAGTGGCATTGCCTTAAGTGCCCCAGGCCTGACTTTAGGAAGCACTGCCATTGGAGTTTCCACCACCTGAGTTCGTCATACCAAGGTGTCCCTAGTCATCTTACACTGAAGGAGATCCCTTATTTGAGCCTAAAACTGCCCACAATCTTTTCAGAAATATTTCTGGGACCTCCAGATGAAGGATTGATTATTCCATTTTAGAATAGGACCTTTAAATTGGAGCAGACCTGTCGGGATTCTCTTTGTTCTGAATTGCTACTCCTTTGGGCCACTATTGAAACTAGACAAAATTTTGGTCTAGAGGCCGAAGAGCACTGAGTTACATAAGGTTGGGTTTTATGGTTCCCTCTTTCTGCAGGCAATTTCTGTGATTTCACAATCCAAGCTTTCCAACCTGTGGACTGTCAGTGAGCTGCCTCTGGAGTGTTTCTACTTTGCCCCTGACTCTGTTTTGTTCCAGGCCATGTGCATCATCAACATGGAGTGTGAAAAAGACTGTTTAAAGCATCGAGCCATTTTTTAAAAAGTTATCCTCACTACCGATAAAAATAGCCTACATTCTGTTATCTTCAGGGTTGTTTAGACTAGTCACAGCCATGCTGTCTGAATCCACTCGACTGGGTGATTTCTCAACTGTTTCCATTGGCAGAACGGGTCAGGGTTAAACATGCCGGTTCTATTTTTGTGTTTTTTCTTAAAATAAAGCAATATTTAAACATGAAAAATAACTAGAATTTTTCAAATAACTTTGAAATTTTTTGGCATTTGTAGGCTGATGAATCATAAAGTCATAGAATTACATATTTTTTTTGGAAGCTGAAAGGGTTAGAGACCCTACCTTCCAGGCAAAACCTCTCATATCATAGATGAAGACAATTTTGTAAAAAAAATATCTAAAAATTTTGATCTGGATTTTAATCCGGATATTTTTCAAAAATCAAGATATTTCAAATCATTTATATTCTTAAGAAGTTATCATAATTTTAAACATCTTAAAATTTAATTAATTTATTTAATAATCATTTATTGGGAGTCTTCTATGTGCTGAGAAGTCTGGTAGATACTAAGAACCTTAAGACAAATTATTTTATCCCTAGATTCCAATATATTATGATACATTATGATAGAAGTTTACATAATGTATAATGCTTTTAATAAACAACTAAAATTCAGCTAACATATTATTGTTATTTATAATAAGTAAAGATGCTTTTTTCGTGGCTAGCCACAGTGATGACAGTGGTATCACGTGGAGCAAACTGCAATTCCAGGTCACAGGGTCAGCAGGTCAAATTCAGCAAGGATTTTAAAGCTTGGGTTGATTCAGGTAGGTAGCGTTAGGGAGAAAGTTAACCTTTGTAGTTCTTCTCTATACATTCCAAAGAGACATACTTGAGCCAGGACACAGTCGGTTACAAGGTGGGGCCATCCTCTCTTAGAGGGTCCCCCCCCCTTTAGGCAAGGTGCGGGTGAGAGTGGCGTGGGCACAAACGGACTGCTTGGGCAATGTGAGCCTAAAGGCCAGCGGCTTGGAGGAGTGCTGACAAGGCCGCTGTCTCGTGTCTGGAGATTTGTGGGAAGATGAGCTTGCATGCGGCACCTCCCACTGCAGACACAGGGATCCCAGCCAGTCTCATATCTAGGAGTCCAAAGTCATTCCCCGGCCATATTCGTCCCTACAATATCAAAGGTTTAATACGCTCCATATTATTTTGTAATATAGGTATCATGGAAACCTAAACTCTTGCTATGTAGGATATGAAACTGCTCATAGAAGATTGTTTAGAGAGAAAAGACTGAAATATTTAAATGTCACACATAGGCACTCAGTATTTGTTGAATGAATGAATATAAGGACAATAAAATATTATTATATTGTCCTTATATTATTATTAGACATATATATTATCAGACCATCTACTGTTTATGATGAATCTAGCTTGTGGGAAAGTGTTGCTCTGTGAAATAATTATATAGGCCTAATTTCAGTTTTAAGAGTCAATCATTGTTCAATTATTCATAAATTTATCTAAATTTTTGTTACTTTTGTTATAGTTTTAGTGATAATTTCAAGATGTTTATATTATGGTATAAAGATGTACTATTGTTCAAAACTTCTTTTATATCTTTTTTTAATACAGTTTTCTTAAAGATTATATTTATTTATTTTTAGAGAGAGGGGAAAGGAGTGAGAAAGAGAGGGAGAGAAACATCAATGTGTGTTTGCCTCTTGCGCGCCCCCCCCACTGGGGGCCTGGCCCGCAACCCAGACATGTGCCCCGACTGGGAATCGAACTGGTGACCCTTTGGTTCGCAGGCCAACACTCCATCCACTGAGCCACACCAGCCAGGTCCACTTTTATATCTTTGACTCATCCTCTCCTGATATAGTACTTTGTAATAAAAGTATTTTCTTAAATATATTTTGAAGCAATTTGTGAGTAACTTTTTAAGTTTACTTTTCACTTTCACTTAATGCTACTAGTGGCTTTCAGACTAATAGTTACTCGTGCACTCACGTAGCAAAGACTCCTTTCTACTGGGTAGCACTATACTAAGGGGATGCCAATGGATGAACACTTCATTGGATATTGAAAAGCATTATCAAGACTGATCTGCATTATCTGTAGAGTAGGACCAACAGATTTAAAATCTTATCTGTAAGAAAGTAAAAACTACAAGTTAAAATGCTCCTAAGTGAATAAATATATAAGCATTATTGAGGGAAATTTTGTAGTAAATACTAAAAGCCCTAAAATCTTGTGTATCATTTGATCCAGCAATCCCATTCAGGGACAATATACCAAAGAAA
>VMDR010016633.1:0-20971 GCA_007922815.1 Macrotus californicus
AAAATTAATGTCTTAGGTAAGCAAAGGTTTTATTTCTCTCCTTTGCAGTGGCATTTAGTCTTATAATCTTTCATATTTTCTAATACTTTAGATAAACAGTCCTCTTAATTAGTTAAAGGGAAAAGGAAGCAAAAGCTCTAAAGCCTGTAACAAGATGTCTCAAAATATCCGTGCCTGGAAAAATTTACTTGCATGGTACACTGGACCCCCAAACAGTTCTAGAAAAAAATGAAGCAAAGGTGAACTTTGAATATCTTGTAAATGTGTTGGTTTATTTTATTCAGTTTACTTGTTGGTTTTGTCTTTCTCTAGTTGAACTTAAAGCTAATGGCAGTTCATTTTCTTCGAACGCTCTTCCTATATATCAAGGCTTTTACAGGTCACCTCACGTAACTTAGCTAATTTTCTCTTTATAAGCATCGTACAGTGTACATAACATCATCATGTTATTTTATAGAAGGAAAGGCTCAGAGAGGTTAAATCACTTGCAATGGGTCACCCAGTGAGTGTGTGCTGGAAGTATGTCCAATTGCCAGACCTGCGCTCTGAGGATCTGTTTTCTGACCTACACACCTGGCTAATTGCCTCTGTTGGTTAGAGGAAAACACTGGAGAAACCAGAACTATATGTTAGATCCCCATTTTGTCAGTTTGCTGAATAAAAAGGAGAATTCTACTCCAGCTGTACTACCAATGTGTTCCTTTATCATTCAGGGAACCAGGTGAAAATGTCTGAATGGCCCAATATAAAATGTTATTGCTGATGGTCACACACTTCATGTTGAATTCAGGACCAATGGTGCTCATTGTTTTCACAGAGGAGGAATAAATGTATTGGTCAAAATGCATGGTGTGCATCCTTATGAGGGTTGCTTGCTGGGACATAGTAATTCTCATATAAATTATTCTATCACTTGGTTTTTTATTGTATATTTTTAATTACCATTTAACCCCCTTATACCTCCTCTTCCCTGCAGTCCCCACACTGCTGTCCATGTCCATGAGCCCTCCTTCCTTTTTGCTCAGCCCCGCCAAGCCCTAACCTCCTCCCCCAAATAGGTTTGATGAGAAATAGCGGTATCAGCTTCCTGGGATCGAAGAAGCATCAAGCTGATAATCACATGATTAGGTCCCCTCTCTAGGACTCTGGTTATGTGAAGTAAATAAATTTGTGACTTCCACCAAGTGGATTTCTTAAAAGAGGCTCTGTCCTATCAAGTTATGTAAATAATTCAAAACTTCCCCTCGTGTATCCCTCCCTGCTCTTTGTAAGTCACCCGACAATTTGCAAAAATAACCAAGGAAAATGTTTTGGGTGGGCTTTTGAAGATATTTTTGGCTAAGTGGCAGAGGTTTAAAATACAAGCACGGGAGTGTCTGCCATTTAGAGAAATCACCTGCTCACACAGTTCCATGGAGAAGAGGAATGTTTTAATGTGTGTCATTCAGGACAACATGTGGACTGCATTAAGCCAGGTTCTAGCAGGTCATGCCACGTGACACAGCTGAGCCACATATAATCGCAAGCAATATAACTTGCTCAATGCAACATATATTTAAACAGGAGTAGGTTTTTTCTCCTCAAAAAGAGTCAACAGCTGCTGTAGATAACAAAATGCCCACACTACCCCACACTGGGAGGGATTGGTGCTTTGACATGATCTAAATTATATGTAGGTAGTTCGGTACATCTATATTTAGGGGCATCTCTAAATATGAACAATAAGTGTTTGGGTACATGTAACACATTCTCTAAGTGGTAAAAAACCTCATGTTTTTTAATAGTCCATTGTGTAATTTAATAACTGGTGAATAAGAAGCATTTTAAAATATAGCCTTACAAATTAGACAGTAGAGACAATTTTTGGCTTAGACAAGCTGGCTTCTGAGCCAGTCGGCCAAATATTTAGTACTCTTATTTAGACTAAAGATAAAATACTCTGCAAGTACAGACATTAAGAAGGCTCGGAAAAAAGAAAGCAGCCTTGAATTATGATAACACAAGAAGTGGGAGAAAGTGAAGAGATGTGTTGCTATCATAACAGTTAATTTCCAAGAAAAAGCAGGACATATGGTATCACTGGCAAGCATTATAGTCCTGAGAACATTATGAGGGTTGTCAAGGCTTTCTCGTTGGAATAAGGTGTAACATTATCATTTGAATTACCTTGACTTTGGATACCACTTTGACCCCAGATTTAGCTTCTCACTTAAGCCTCATAAGAATCGTTTAAGACGGAAGAGAACAAATCTTTTCCAGTGAGACACCTACCCCCCCAGTGCCGGTCACTCTCACCATGGCGGCACATGTCTCTGCCTAAGCCTGGCCGAGCACCACTTCCAGGGTCCTTGTGTTATAATTAACCATGTGTTAGCTTATAAATCTCTTCAGAGTGCAAAAGCCTTAAGAACACAGGAATGTTTTTACAGCATCTCTTCTGTATTCATCAATAAATATGAATCAGTTTTATTGAACTAACTATTGGGAAGTATAAAATCAAGCTAAGTATCTCATTAAAGAGGTAAGATTTAAGCTTCAGAAACAAATTTTGGTCTAGGACAAGAGTAATAGAGCTCTATTCTCTAGGGCATAGTCCAGGAGTTCATCTTAGAAATAACTAACATTTATTGACTCTTTAGTATGTGCTAAGCACATTACCTTAGCAAATTAATTTAATCCGCCTAAGAAAATTATAATAACAATAAGGAAAACATATGTTGGTTAAGAAATTTGCCCAAATTCATATAGCCAGTTGAGGGCAGAAAAGGGATTCCAGCCCAGGACCACATCTTGCTACCAAACATCCACCCTTTCAATGCCCTTTCCTAACCTCACCCACGATGAGAACTTGCTCTCCGTGCTCAGGCTAAGTATGTTTTTCAACTCAAATTTAGTCCTCACCTTCTTTAAAGTGAGCATATCATATTTCAGCAAATAAACTGAAAACTTCTTATGGCCAAGGACTTTATAAATGACTTCCTTTTATACTTCACATGCCCACCTGTATGTCTGGCACAAAATTGGCATATAATGTTTGCTGCATTTAAATGTGTTCTCACCCACATCTATGTAATCGTTAGTCCTTTCTTCCCCACTCAGCTCTGACAATAATCAGAGAGGCAATTGGGGTTCTGAAGATAGACCTACAAAAGACCTGAATTTTAGATCTAGTTGTGCCTCACATCAGTTGTGTGACAACTGAGAAATTGGTTTTCTTATTCCTCAGAACTTTGTTTTCCTCATCTCTAAAATTGGGATCTATAAAATCTGTTTCACAAAGGCAAAATACTGCCCCATTGTCCTTTTGGATCTTTTTGTACTCTACATGAATGGCAGGAAAATCTAACTTATAAACTTTGAGGTATCTGTTATGAATATTAGCAAAATTTCCTGGATGCACGTACCATTTATTCATTCATGAGATGCCTCTCTTGTGCAGGCACTTTTCTGGAGGATGGTTATATAATGGTGAGCAAAAATAGACTCTGTATCTGCTCTGATGGCATTCATAATTTAATGGAAGGCCAGATGTTACATCTGAATGCCATTTTATTTTAACACTTTCATGATTAACATATATTGATAATTTCAATTTTTATTGAGGGAACCTTCAAGAGTCAATTTAAAATCCATCCGATCTGTGATCCTAATCATTGAAATTTCTTATTAAATAACAAGAGCAAAAATTATCCAGGACACTAGAAACATAGTTGCCCACACATTTCTGAAATATTGCTTGTTATGAGTAGAGCACTTGGGAATCCCAGGGACTTTCACAAAAATCACAAAATTTTTTTCATTGTGAAAAAAATTGTGTGGTGCTCAAAGTATCCCGTTAGAGGTGCAGTATTGCCACCCAGGTCCTATTTGTACAAGATGAACAATTACACTAATGTAGACAATGTGGCTTTGGTCATCTCCAATTCACTGATTGAGATACGGTGAAGGTAAAGAGAAACATCTCCATACTTTCATGATGACATTTTATATTATATTAAATATTCTGGAGGATTCAATTCTCAACAGTAAAAAGCTACATTATTATTTGCAGAATTCATCATGTAAATATGACATTTATAACAGTAAGTTTCTTAAACCTGGCGTTATCTTAAAAAGGCACTCATATTAAAATACATCTTCATGCTTTTGTTCTCCATGATTATACTTCATTCTTCATGATTATACTTTTATTTACCTTTATTTCTCTCAAGAAGATGTAACATGTTTAGTGTTAACAATTTTATAGCAATCAATTCAAAGGAATGTAAAGGATGGATTTTTCATGAGAAAGAAAGGAGTTATTGGCAATGGATTCCAACAAACTCCCCAGCCAGCTAAAGATATGTCACGCTGGGCAGTAGAGTAGATAGCCTTCCATGGCAAACTTTCAAGGACCCGTCATTGATGGCCGTGATCCCTGTTCTCTCTTGTCTTCTCTTAAAATGCCAGTCGTGTATGGATGAGGCACACGTTTCTTCTGCCAGCGTCTGCTCAAGCAGACAGTTTACTAATTTGTAGCTTGGTAAACCTTTCACTGCACTGAGCACCTTGAGGTTAGCACATCTCTAATCATTATTTGATAACAGAAATCTGCAAGCATCACATCCCTAGTAACAAGAACATTGTATCTTAGCAACCAGCCTTGATATTCAAACAATTTCATTAAAGCGTAGCACCTCTTAGCAGGTGGGTGAGTGCGGGTGTTGATAAACATTTATAACATGATCAGCCATTGTGTTTGCCAACATTGTAATCAGCATGACAAATTTATGAATTTGTTTACAAGCTCCTCGATAGCCAATCTATGTAGTTAAACTATATTTCAGACTGGTTAGGAGATCCAAACATCAGATACTTTTTTGAAATGGAGAGTTTCTTTAGAAATTTATCAGTTTAAGAGATTGCCAAACTGTTTGTCATACTGAGGCATCATTAATATTTTCATTGTGGTTTACTTTTCAAATAATAGTGTCAAGTTTAAATGCTTCAGGAGTAAAATCTAAGTGGGAACTTCAGCTACGTTGAGATTCATAAGAATCATATTATAAAGAAAGGGCAGCTGGATTTTTTCTTCTCCAGTTAGAGCTAGCTGATATACCTTTTGTGCCCAGTGATCTGTACCATGAATGGCTAAAACAAAACAAATGTGGTGAAACTCCCCTCTAAGAAAGAAGGAAACTTTTTAGTAAATAATTTACCACAAATTGCAACATGTACTATAAATATATTTATGTAAACATTCATTTAAGAAATGAATGATATGTCCCCATCCTGAACTGGTCCAAACATGAACAGGCTCTTCTTACCTATTTATTTCAGTCTAATAGTCCTCACTTAAAATATCTAGATTTGCATGGAATTTAATATTTCATTTTAGAGATATTTTGAATATTTTTCCTAGTGAATAAACAGAAAACGATAGATGTGTGTTTTTAAATCTCCACTAATCCCAGGCTCTTCAAAATTGAAAGGCCTTCTAACCTGGAAAGTACTACCAAAGCACATCTTTTTCTTAATTATATAACACAGCTCCTAATATTACTATAAGATCTCAAACCTGTGACTGTTCAAGCATTACCAAGTATAAAAGTTCACTAAGGCATGCACTGGCAAATAGGTAAAAGAAAAACAAGGACTTTTATACTTTCTGAAGTTTGAACCTTGAACCCACAGCACACAGTTACAACAGGGCCCCTGGGCTCCTCATCCCTGGACAAGCTATTAATCTACCTGAAATAGGTGAACTTCAGTGAAGCATTATCAAATAGGTAACAAACTCCCTTTCAAATTAAAACCAGCCATGATGAAAAACAAGTTAGCTGACCTAGCTTGTTCACCATGAACCATGACACGACAGTTAATAACTACCACCTGGATAGCTCCAAGCTTCAACAACCGGTGTCACAATGTTGGAAAGATTGAAAGACAAAAATATAGTTATGGTCGGCAAGACCAACAGCTCTATACTCAAATACTGTTCATGAAAGTTCTTCAGAAAGAAAGAAAAACCAAAAACTTCAAAAGTTGTAGAAAGAAAAGATCATGATCTGAGGATTATGGAAGACAACAAAAATTCTCTGAATGAATATGTATGATACCAGGTGGGATGGGGAGCAGGGTGGGGGAGGTGGGAAGGGGAGAATGAGGCACCATTTGCCTTATACATTAGGTTAACTGTTCTACTTACCAATTCAGCAATTATTCTTCCTAATTTCCTAGTAGTTTCCAATATCTGTTTCTCATATTTTGACCAAGTATATAGAAACTAGTTTACTCCAAGGGGAGGAAATAAAGCTTCTGAGGTGGGATGGGAAAAAGATACAGTGGCTAGAACAGAGGCATAGTAGGAATCTTAGTATAGTCTTTAAAGCTATTTATACAAACACTTTCAGTCTGACAATTATTTATCAGCTCCTTATATTTATACTCTAACTTTTCTTAAAATTAGCGATTTATCACGCAAATTTTAAACTTCCTGCTTCTCTATGAAGTTTGGAGCAAGAACCAGGGTTTTTGTGATGGTGTGTGCATGTGTGTGAGTGTGAGTGAGAGTAAGCTATAAGTTTGTTCTGCTCACTAGAGTCATCAGGTAATTCTACATCTAATTTTTGTGAGAGTGTTATGAAAATTCAGTGGCTCAGTGTTTGTTGGACTAGTCTTCAGATGGACATTTGTGGTCATTTAAACGTTGGATTTCTAAAGACATATAATAGAACATAATTAAAGCAACTGTTCCAGAAGTAAATTCCAGAATTGAGAAAGATTTTTCTCTGTAGCATTTTGCCTTCAGAACAATGTGGACATAATGGAATATTTTCTCATTAAACAAAAATTACAGGTAAATGAATACATCGTTCCCAATAACACCAGTTAGTAAAAACCATTTTGAGCTGCCTTTCCCTGCCTGTTCTTGACAGTTAAAAAACAAAAAAGTTATATTGCACATTTGATCCACCTCAGAGAGGCAGCAACCACTAATATTGGGTACCAATGTTAAAGCAAAAAGCCTCAAGTTTTATATCACCAACATAGGATGGTATATACGCGGTACATAGAATTCATCTGCTATTACTGCAAATACATTTTTCGTTCTATTTAGACATAAAGTTTCTCCCAAAATATTTTAGACCTAAAAACATTGCCTATGTCCTTGATCATATTAAAATTCAGAAAGAGTCTGAGAAAGAAAACAGGAAAGAACTGCGATGTTCCTGGTGAATTCAGACACTGGCATGAACCAGTGTTGCTGTGGTCCTACAGAAGGAACACCTTCTAGAACGAGCTGCTGAAGAGCTTGCGGTTAGCAAGTTGTGAGGACGAAAAATTCCACAGAGTTCACCGTGCTTGATATTTGTGTAGCCCTTTTTACCTGAAGGTATCAAGGTGCAGGGTAAATATTAACTCCCCAAGTCTGCCAGTTTTGCAGTACTTAGATTTTTTAAACTCACAGTTTTAATCATAATTATTCCCTCTTCCATTTTACTTTATTTCCCAGAATAAGTTTTAATTTTTCACACAAAGTTTGAATATAAATAAAAAGTTTCAAATTCCCATGAAACTTAAAGTTCTAAACCCCTCTTTCTCACTCAAAATGTATTCTCTTTTCTATATTGAAACAAATCAAATTGGAGTAAAAAAAAAAAGGCTTGAATGATCTGTCATAATTGTGGAAAAGTATATTTCTTGAAAAATTAAAACCTCATTATCAAATTTTTTAAATAATGTTTATTGAAATCGTTTTTTTAATTGTTGCTCAATTAAAGTTGTCCCAATTTTTCCCATTGCTCTCCCCTGTGCTGCCCACCCTCAGCTCCCAAAGTCAATCCCAACTCCATTGTCCATGTCCATGGGTCTTTTATACATGTTCCTTGACTAGACCCTTCCCCTTCTTTCCTCCCCTCACCCCTCCCCTCCAGTCACTGTCAGTTTGTTCCTTATTTCTGTGTCTGTGGTTCTATTTTGCTCATGTTTGTTTTGTTCATTAGGTTCCACTTATAGGTGAAATCACATGGTATTTGTCTTTCACCACCTGGCTTATTTCACTTAGCATAATGCTCTCCAGTTCCATCCATGCTGTCACGAAGGGTAGGAATTGCTTCTTCCGTTCTGCTGAGTAGTATTCCATTGTGTAAATGTACCACAGTTTTTTATCCACTCATCTACTGATGGGCACTTAGGCTGTTTCTAGCACTTGATTATTGTATTTAACACTGCTATGAACATTGGAGTGCATAGGTTCTTCTGAATTGGTGTTTCAGGATTCTTAGGATATAATTCTAGCAGTGGGATCACTGGATCAAAAGGCAGTTCCATGTTTAGTTTTCTGAGGAAATTACATAATGGTCTCCATGGTGGCTGGACCAGTCTGCATGCCCACCAACAGTGCACTAAGGTTCCCTGTTCTCTGCACCCTTGCCAGAACTTGTTTTTTGTTGATTTGTTTATGATGGCCATGCTGACTGGCGTGAAGTGGTATCTCATTGTGGTTTTAATTTTCACCTCTCCAATGGCTAGTGATGCTGAGCATTCTTTCATATGTCTCTGGGCCCTCTGTATGTACTCATTGGAGAAGTGTCTGTTCAGGTCCTTTGCCTGTTTTTTAATTGGATTGTTTGTCTTGGTGTTGAGTCATATGAGTTCTTTATATATTTTGGAAGTTCAAACTTCTGAGGTATTATTCTGAGGTATTATTGGCAAATATGTTTTCCTATATGGTTGGTTCCCTTTCCATTTTGCTGATGTTTTCTTTAGCTGTGCAGAAGCTTTTTAGCTTGATGTAGTCCCATTTGTTTATTCTTTTCTTTATATGCCTTGCCCTAGGAGATATATAGGGGAAAATATTGCTACATAGAACATCTGATATTTTC
Organism: Macrotus californicus; assembly: GCA_007922815.1. Lineage (NCBI taxonomy): Eukaryota > Metazoa > Chordata > Mammalia > Chiroptera > Phyllostomidae > Macrotus > Macrotus californicus. The sequence continues at coordinate 8,868 of VMDR010016633.1, forward strand.
CTGCCTATGTTTTCCTCTAGGACTTTTATGGTCTTATGGCTTATATTTAAGTCTTTTATCCATCCTGAGTTTATTTTTGTGTATGGTGTAAGTTGGTGATCGAGTTTCATTTTATTGTTTGTAGCTGTCCAGATCTCCCAATACCATTTATTGAAGAGGCTATTTTTACTCCATTTTATGCTTTTGTCCCCTTTGTCAAATATTAGTTGACCATAGAGACTTGGGTTTACTTCTGAACTCTCTATTCTGTTCCACTGATCTATGTGTCTGTTCTTTTGCCAGTACCAGACTGTTTTGATTATAGTGGCCTTGTGATATCATTTGATATCAGGTATTATGATCTCTTTAAATTCTATCATAAATGTTCTGGTTTTTTTAAGACAAAGTAAACCAAAGACAAGTTTAATCTTTCTTATTATTCTAGGCCAGCAATTTTCAACCTTTTTCATCTCATGGTACATATAAACCAATTCCTAAAATTCTACAGCACACCAAATATTCTATTACATTTTTAGCCAATTTGACAAAAAAATAGGTATAATTTTGATTCATTCACACCAGATGGCTATTGTTGCATTGGCTGTTGTTATTTTTTAATCTAAGGGGAAAGAGGCCAGTACCCCTGACTAAACAGTCAGGGATTGCATGCTTTAAAAAATTTTGCAACACACCAGTTGAAAATCGCTGCTCTAGGCCATCATGTGTGATTGAAATATGTTGTAATACAGCTCCGACATATAGAGGGCTGTCTACCCCCTAAGCAAATTGTTCAAACTACAATTTATTTTTTCATCTTTTTATCTGATTTTGTGGACTTAAAAATTGTTATCTCCCTTTCTGTAAGCTGCCATGCTACTCTTAGAGCAATATCTACTCCTTTCTACTTGTAGCTTCTAATGTCTTAGCCAGGAAACCGGAAGACTGAGCTAAAAGACTAAACTAGTCATGAGTGAGGACCTATGGCTGTTGCCAATAAATAAGGTACATGACCTTCTTTATTTATGATATACTTCTGAATATATTTGATTCACATCTCTAAATAGGTGAGCTATTTCCATCGTGCAAAATGCACAACTAAGACAAAAATCTGTATCTTTACCATGGTAATTTGAACTAGTTAACTGGTAGGAAATACTGGTCATAGAATAATATATTTAAAGTAAATTGAGGAGCACTCAATAAATAAGGTGGTTTCATCGCCCCCCCCACCCCCCCGCCGCTGCAACCCCCACCCCTTGCTTTTGTAGTTGTAGCTTCTATTTCTAGAAGGTGATCGTTCCAAAATCTAAATTCCCAACTGGATTTCCTTTATATTCATTGATTATCAGAAACTGGGGGTCAGACCAACAAATATCATTTCACAAATTTTTTTTGGTTTGCTTTTCCAAATTAGTTTGTCTCTAAATTAGCAACAAGCACAATCAGGCGAGGGTTAAAGTGGGAGAGAAAGAAAACACACTACCAGAAAACACAGTAAATCCCAAAGACAAGATTCTACTGATATCTAGGGACATGCACGCCACAGCCAGGGAAAAAAAAAAAAGAATGAAAATCTTAGAGAGAGAAGAGAAGCTCATGAGTAATGTTCACAACCACATACCTGAAATAATGATATAGGTGACATTGGTCAATGAATTAAACCTCATAACAGAATGAATAGGAATGCCACCAATGTTCCTGCAGCAACCTGTTACTGATCATGGAGAGCACCTGGATCTCACTAAATACCTTCCCTGAAATGAAATTCTTAAGTAGTTTCCCAGAGATGCACTGTCGCGGTCCCGTCCAGCAGGACCGCGTGTTGTTGTGGAATGCTTGTCCTATATCCCTGGACAAGTGATGAACAAATTCACATGGACTAAAGGAATCCGGTGGAGAAAAAGGGATGTCGAGCCACTCTCTAGGTGAGAGAGTGCTAGGGCTTGTGTGGTCGGTCACTCTCTGAGAGAGAGAGACAGACAGAGAGAGAGACAGAGACAGAGGGCGAGAGGGCCGGCCTGTGTGTCCACTCTCTCTCAGAGAGAGAGAGGGCATAGACCCCTCACCTGGACAGGCTTTTATTGACAATCTAGGTACATTACATCCAGGATGGTTCTCATTAACTATGCACAGGTTCCCTTTAGGTGGCTACCATAACAAAAGAATGTTGCTAATCCCTTTAAGATAAAGGTCATTTGCAAATGTAAAGGGAAAAGAGGTGGAACTGGTTACACCCAAACTTGAGATGTTTAGCATAGATTTTAGGAAGTTACTTTAAAGATATGCAGTAAACATTTGTTTCCTCAATTCAAGGTGAGGGAGTTTTTAGCAAGAGCAAGTCTCAAAGTGGCCTAGGTACAATGCATGCCTGGTTCCCCATGGGAGACCTATTCACGGATGTTCTCTGTACGCAACGTGAGTCTATCTGCGTTCAGAACCAGAGCTGAGCCACAAGATCACATCACACATGGATAGGTTCCCTATAATGTACCATATAGGCTTCATCATGAAGACTTTTTTTGGTCTAAACTAGAAATGTTTTGGTAATTTTCAAAACAAACTTTTACTCCCCCAGAGCACCCATTCCTCCCAAATGTCTTAATGATTTCCAAAGTATAAATAGGAATCACCTGGAGGATTGCTGGGATTATAGATTAGACTTTAGATTGTGGATTATACATGGCAGTAATTCCCACAATGCATCATGTAATCCTTCAGACGTCAATAGAGTTTGTAGGTGAAAAATACATATAAAAATATCGCGCACCCTGCCTGGTGGCTCAGTGGATTGAGTGCTGGCCTGCGAACCAAAGGGTCACTGGTTCGATTCCCAGTCAGGGCACATGTTTGGGTTGTGGGCCAGGCCCCTGGTGGGGAGTATGTGAGAGGCAACCACACGTTGATGTTTCTCTCCCTCTCTTTTTTTCTCCCATTCCCTCTCTCTGAAAATAAATGAATAAAATATTTTTAAAAATATCATGTAACCTCTCTCATAGGCTCCTAGATCATCAGTAGAAGAAAACCATGGCCAGTCAGGACTAGGACCTCACAGACTATAGTCACAGCTGTAACTAAACAACTAGATTAATCACTACCTAAACCTTTGCTACTCAAAGTGTAGTCTGTGGATCATCACCACTGACATCACCTGGGTGTGTGTTAGAAATAATGAATTTCAGGCCCCATTTCACATACTGAGTCAGTATCTGTACTTTAACAAGATCCCCACATGATTCTTGTGAACGTTAAAATTTGAAAAGCACAAAGCTAACACATAAATATAGAATATAGAATGCATTTCTATCTTCCATGTACTGTTCTAAAAGCTTATATACATTTACTTAATGAACACACACAATAAACTCAAGAAGTAGGTATAAAGACCAGTTTTATAGATGCAGACAGTACATAGTTTCACTAATATACGAGAGAAGTTAAAAATGGTATTTATGAGTGGAAACTAGTTTCCCTTCTGACACTCCCCTAATGGGCACATCATGGTTCTTTAGGCAATTTCTATGGAGAGCTGTGGTGACTGTGACCTTCCTCCCCCATAACATTCTATTTTTGGCAAAGAAGCAATTGATAGAGGCACCAGGCCAGATACTCATCCCAGAATTGTGGAGTGGGACACTTTTTTTGAAAATTTCAAGCTCCACAAAGAGGCGATGAATTTTCCATCTCAGTTTTTCTTTCCTGCCAAGGTGTGTCTTACTTTGAAATTTGGGATCACCATAAGGGAAACCTATATTTTTCAATTAGTGTTAACATTCTTTTAAAAATTTACTTTGCATTACTGAGCATATTGAATAAGTAGAAGGTGGGATTTCTTGTCAGTGATTCCTGACAAGGGTCCAAGATTGAAATAATTTCAGGAATAAAATCAAAATAAACCTGTGACTCCAGCATGAGGAAGAAAGGTAGGAAGGAAGGAAGGGAGGGAGGGAGGGAGGAAGGAAGGAAGGGAGGGAGGGAGAGAGGAAGAAAGGAAGGAAGGAAGGGAGGAAGGAAGGAAGGAAGGAAGGAAGGAAGGAAGGAAGGAAGGAAGGAAGGAAGGAAGGAAGAGGGGAAGGAAGAGGGGAAGGGAAGGAGAGAAGGAGAGAAACATCAATGTGTGGTTACTTTTCACGTGGCCTCCACTGGGGACCTGGCCCACAACCCAGGTATATGCCCTGACTGGGAATCAAAGCAGCGACCCTTTGGTTCACAGGCCAGCACTCAATCCATTAAGCCACAGTAGCCAGGACATGTCAAATCATTTTGATTAATAAACAACAGAAGATACAAACACTCAGCAATTTTCTCAGTTACCTTTAAGGTACTATTTATAAACATTCAATCTACTGTTGTAAGCAACCATGAGGTATATATATAAAGATTTAACACAAAATATTTTATATTTTTATGTTTTATAGTAATCTTTAAATGAAGAGTTGTCTTCATATAATAATTCCTAGATTTAAAGAAAAAAAATCATTTTCATTTTGTCCCCATTCGAACTTTCAAATTAAACTCTAAGCATTAACCATGATTATTGCTGACATCTTTTTATCAGTGATCCCCAAAGGTTTTAATGCAAAACCCTGAAGACAACACTCAGGTCATCATTAAATTAGGAAGGCTGGTTTTCCTCTGTGTTTACTGACCAGAGCACACAGTTTCTGAACTTCAAAGTGCATGCCTGGCTAAGGAGTCATGTCCAGTCTTCACAATTTATCTTTTCTTTTATTGTCTTCTCTTTAATCCCAATGAATTCTTTGATTCTTACTTTCACATTAATATCCTTTACCTGGGAAAGTGAAAAAATGACAACACTTGTTTAAAATTCATTTCTTACTTTTCTCTCAGTGCAGTGTATCTAAAGAAGCAAAACTTACTGAATCAAGTTTAATGACATAATAAATTCTATCTTTCTGACAATACTGTGGTTTAATTCATCAGTGCACTTTAAGGTTTTGCCTTTAGCATCCGATAGGTCATTAGTCTGTATGTGATCCGGCAGCCAGATTCCTCAGAGTCTAAACTCCATCAGCAAGCACCAAATCGGTAGTTTCTGAAATATGACTGGTAGGTCAAGTGTCCCGGAAAAGAGTGCCTTGGGCATCCCAAACAGAGACTAGGGCATGACAGGCAACAAACTAGAACAGAATCTGATGCTGGCACTCACTAAAGACTTCATTCATTCTAACTCATTAAGCAACTGTTCTCCAAATGACGTGACTTCTACTTTTGATGTTTCTAGCCAGTAGGTCATGCAATGAAATCGGTTGCTATGTGCCAATGGGCTTAACAAACATACTGGGTCACTGAGTTGAACATATTCTAATCATGTTTTACCCCAAGAATCTTTGCCTAATATCATGAGACAGTCTATGGAATCTGTCATTCTCCACCCAAGCAGGCAGATTGCCGCACATCAGCCCCATGTGTGAAACGTACTCTCTGCTGGGCCACCTAGTTCCTTTTCTTTGTGAGCATCTGCTATTGCTCAAAAATAGAGACAGAGATACTGTTAACATGTTTCCAAAATGTCCCATATGATTTGGTGAAACCATTTTTCTATCCTATTTTTTGTAGCTGAAATAACCAACTTATAAATTTTACTATAGTTCCGTATAGTATGCTGGTGCTACATTCATTTAGTCATTCAGTCAATGTTAGATACTGGTAATAAAGTTTGCAGTCCCTGTCAAGAGTAATACAGCCCATTTTTGATAAGTTAGATAGATAGGTTCTATGGCCTGCATCACCATAATAAACATCATCACCATCCTATGTTTATAAGGGTTTATCACAAAACATACAAGACTAGATATTAGTTATAATTGAGACCTGATGTTGTTTGGGGAAATAGAAAAAAACTTCATATACCTCCCTCTAAAATGGGATTTTCAGTGTGTTACAAAAAGCATGTTGTTTCACTTCATCATGGTGTCATCATCCTAGAGGGATGTGGGAGAAAGACTAGCCTTGATTGTTGAACCAAACAACTTAGTAACTTAAAGGCCAGCATCTAAAATTGCTGTTCATTCATGACCCTTATGAGCAGAGGAGTAGCAAGGGCCACGGTAGCAGGAACAATACAGAGGGCTTGGATTCTGAACAAAAGGTGACTGTTGATGAGAGGGAGGGGAAAGGAAAACAGGGAGTCTGAAAGAGAAGTGAGTAGAGACAGAAGCAGGAGGGCAGAGGAAGCAAGAAAGGAAGAGCAAAAGGAGAAGAGAAATTGAAGGGTGGGTGGGAGGAAGAACAAGTGAGAAGAGCATTAAACTACAGTACATATGCCTAAACCCATCAAGTTAACGTACTGAAAACAACCCAGTGTTTCCTCACAGAGAGAACAAAAGGTTGGATCAAGTCGCAGGGCCTCGGACATGTGAAAGCCAAATATCCCATTGTGGTAGGCAGCCTCTAAAACAGCTCTTGCCTCCTGATATTCATGTCCTTGTATAGTCCCCTCCCACTGAGCTTGTGCTGGAACTGGTGACTCACTTCTAACCAACAGAACACAGCAAATGTGAAGGGATGTCTCTTCCAAGATTATTACCTAAAAGCCCTGGCTTCCATCTTGCTGGTCCTTTCTTGCTTTCTCTGGCTTGCTCATTCTGAGGGATATCAATTGTCACATTGTGAAGTGTCCTATGAAAAGGGCCATGTGACAAAAAACTGAGGGAGGCCTCCAGCCAACAACTACTGAGGAAATGGTGTCCTCAGTCCAATAGCTCACCAGGAACTGAAGCCTGCCAAGAACTACCTAAGTGAGCTTAGAACCTAATCTTCCCTGAGCTGATCTTTAGATGAGACCACAGCCCTGGCCAACAGGATGATTACAGCTTTGAGAAGTCTTTGAGACAGAAGCACTTAGGCAACCCTCAAATGTAGACTCACAGAAACTGTGAAATAATAAATGTTTGTTGTTTTAAACTGCTATCTTTTAGGGTAATTTGTTAGACATTAGTGTTTAAGTAATACACACATTTAATGCAAATTTGACCATTTTGCCCAAGATTAACTCTAGGTTAGCCAGTGGATCACTAGGGCAGCCCTAACCAATTGAATGACTGAACTGTGAGGGCCCAGCCCATGGTAAACTTAAGAACCTGCTTTAAATTAACAAATCTTGCTCATGTTTCCCAGTCACCTGGGCTTGAGCACCAACCATGGCCCAGGTATTAATGAACTGTGCGATAATGGCGAAGGCATTGAATCCTTCTGGGACACGATCTTCACGTGTAGAAAATGGGGCTAATAATTATCCCTGCTCATCATGCCTGTCATGAGATTGACTTGAGGTCACGTAACTGAAGCTCCTTAGGAAACTCTGAAGTTAGTCATAACTTAGGGGGCTGCTGCAGCCTCACTCATGAGATTTCTCTGGGCTAATAGCATTTTAAATATTTGCAACTCTTTGAAAAGTATTTCCTCTTTTTTATGAGGCGAAAGATATTATCTCAATACTTCTTAAGTTTTGCCACAACTGAAAATATCTCAAGTTTTCATTTCGTTTTTCCAAATCTAAGGCCTTATTCTATCACCTGTCTTAAAACAGGTCATTTCTTGTTAACTGGAACTTTAGTTAAAAAATTCCAAGAATTTTCTTTAAAGGTGTATGGTTTAGGTGAGATCCCCTAGAAACTGAGACTAAAATAGGCATTCTTGTCCAGCTGATTCTCTGTAGGAATGTTTGAATGAGGCGAGGGGAAAGAAGAGAAGAACACGAGGCAAGAACATGGGCTCAGATGGAGACCCGCTTCCGTTGATCCCACAGAGAGGCTCTGGAGTACCAGTCACAGCTTGAGGCAGTAGGTACACCTTGAGGCAAAGAGGCTGGCCTTTACAAACTTCCTCCCTCCTAGTCAGTCACTGGGCACAGGACAATTCTTCAAAGGAGAGGAGGCAGCTCTCAGCCTACCACCCACAGTCAAAGCAGCTGGGGAGCATGTACCAGCCACTGAAGGGATATAGGCAGGGTACCAACAGCATCTGCTACAGGGTATACATATCACATGCTGTCTCATTGCATTTTATCATCATTTCTGCACACAGTTCTTAATGTGCTAAACAGTTTCAGCACTTGGTCACTTTTACAACAGCCAAGTTAAATGAGATAGCAGAAAGAGTAGCAATGTGGAAAAATAAAACTTGTCTCTAATTAGAGTTGTGCAACTTACCTGAAGTTAGACAGTGAAAGAAAGGGGATCACTGAGAAACTTTCTTCCTTTGCTGAGGTGAAGAAGGTAGCTGGGCAGAAAAGGTTTCTGAACAAACCCAAGTGGGAGAAGAATGAGGGGGGATGAAGAAGGAGAAGGGGGAGAGTGTGAAGTCGTGAGCTCAGGTCCCTGAAAGCAGCAAAGGCAGCAGAAGTCGAAGCCAGTATCCAGGAGGAAAGGGTAGGGAAGGGCAGGGGAGAGGAAGGGAAAGAATGGTGTGTTTTGTTTCAAAGATGAGAATACATCTGAACAGTTTAGAGCCCTAACTGCCTCTCCGGCCCAAGCAGACCTCTGATGTTCCTGTCAAGTTTTCCTCTGTTGCTCAAATCTGACATGGCCCACTTTTTTTCTTATAAATTGTTTACATTTGAAAAGCGCAATCATGAAACCGAAGACAGTAAAACTTCTGTTTATCCGATGGCTATTACTCACACTTCAGCTGAAGCTTCCTAAAATATTATTGCTCTTGGTTACATGGGGAGGGGTAGCATTTATTGGAAAATGTATTTTGACAGAAGTTGCCCAGAAAAAAGTCTGAAGCTTCAGAATGTATGAGAGCCTTTATAGAGGAACTAAAACAGAAATGTGAAGTCTGGGGTTTACACACTCTACAGGCTACACAGGATCCCAGCTCTCCCCCCTGCTAGAATGGATGTACGATCATTGGCAACCCTCATTTGTGTGTCTGATATTAATTAATCTTGGCTTTTTTAGTATATCTGAAAAAAGACTGGAGATTCTCTCATGAATAAAACACTACCGTGGCAATGCTATTTCAACCAGGATTCAGTCTCTTTCCATCATTCTCAAACATAGGTTACCACTTTTTCAAACTACTTCAGCTGAGGAATGTTTATGTATGATAAAACTAAAATGTAAACGTGGGTTTAAGGTGATTGCCCCGCTTACTTTATATAACAAAATAACTGCTGCTTTTCAAACTTATATTGAAACAGTATGTTAGCTCTGTTCTGACAGTATATAAAGATACTGGCTTTCCTAGACACATAAGCAAAGTCTTTTTTATGAGCTCATAAAGGCTAGACATGAGAATACTTAAGTAGCGGGTAATTCATAGAACAATATCTTTAGTTATTCAGCTAACATAGAGGGCAACCACAATTTATTCTTCTTAGAGATCTTCCTCCCATTTTTTAAAATTCTTAGAAGGCAAAAGATGTTTAGAAAAGACCCACATACATTTTTTTATTATTATTGAACTATCAAAGACATACTCTCTTGTGGGACTCCCTTCACTTCCGTGCTCTATATATGTTCACCCACTTCAGAGAAGATGGTGAAATGAACCCAAAATGCCAACTTACTATTTGCATTATAAATAGAGGCACAAAAGGGTATTTTAAAACTTTTGGTTGATCTGGCATATCAAAGATTTCTTTCTAAGCTACTTCAGTGCCTGCATTGAAGTAAACTGAAAGCAATAGCTTAAAAGTGGCAAAAAAAAAAAAAGGAAAAAAGTCATAAAAATAACCCAGCTTATTTCCATGGAAATCTTCAGTTTACTCTCCACCCTCCCCACCCCACCCCCCACCCTCTGAATTACTTCTCTTTCTTACTCTCTATGCACAGGACTCAAACAAGGAAGAAATTTGGCATTTTTTCAATTCAAATGTTAAACTAGTTCTCATTGGAGTGCAATCCACCTTCCTTGCCTGGTTAAATTTGCACTCATACTTACAGCAGATAGCTTAACTCCCCTTCATTTTCTTGAGCTAATTACCAATACTCAGCTTTGACTCTATTCGTGCATTTTGCACTGTCTTCCATTTTCCTTTAGTTTGTAAAGTACCAAACAGGTCATTAGAGTGTTCACCTCGCAGTCAACATACATGATGACATCTCAATAAGAAGTTTCCATGTCTTGATCGCTACAGCTTTCCTAACTTCCACCCGGACCTTTGCAGACCCATGGTATTATTTTCTGTTCTCAAAACGGGGGTCAGGCCTCCCTAAGAATCACGGGGAAATTGAACTGGGCCGAGGGGAGGTGGCACTTCAATTGTGGCAAATAGCCACTGAACATGGGCCACTCTTCCGAGGGCTCCCGCCTGCAAAGCCCATCATGGCCCCGAGAGGAAGGCAAAGGTTGCCGTGCGGCCTTGGCCATGCCTGTGGAAGGAATCGCACTTCTCCTTTTCAGCATTATCTTGGGGCAGTTGAGCTGTGAAGGCTGAGAACTCGTCATTGCTCAGAGGATTGAGAAATGTTAAATTCAGCGCACAGAATATGAAATCCTATTATCAGAACATTAGGGGGGAGGCAACTTGGGCCACTACATTTTTAGAAGCAAAATATGTACTATTACTGAATTTGTTCCGTAAGTTATCTCTAAAATGAAAAATGTATGCCCGTATTTGGCCATGTTCTCATTTCCAAGAATATTTTAACTATGAGAGGCAGATAGGGTATCAATTTTATAGTGTAAGAGTTTTTAGACTAAATTAGTATAATATCTGACTTATGTGACCTATAATATAGAGCTTCTAAAAACCATCCAAAATTTGATTTTTTCCACACTTTATCATACTTTATATGATAGGAAAATAATTCTTCTGGAAACAGGTATCAGTCTCTCAGTTCTGATTTTTATTTAAAGTGGCAAAGCTTCCCAGATATGAAAAGTTGAGGACACAGAACTCTGGGTATAATTCCACGATCATTTCAGTGTTATACTTTGAAAACACATACAAACTAGCCCTCAACCCTCTGAACATTCATCCCTCCACACACTCTACCATCCAAAACAAGAAAAAAGAAAAGAAAAAAGATATCACCACAGACTTAGTAAAATACCATTGAGATTAAATTGTGGATAATACTGATCGAGGGAAATGCTAGCATTGCCATTCAACAATATGGAGCTTATTAGACCAGAGGTACATCTGTCTCTAATTAAGTTAGGAAATACAGTATGTAATCATTTCAGCTTCCCAACAAAATTCATTGTTTTAGGGTGGTTAGATACTTGATTTGTATTTGACAAGCTACCGTCTAATGCAAAATTTGCCTCCAAGTTAAACCTAGAATATTTAGCTATCTGTCAAATTCCTTCAGTATTGTTTTTAACAAATCAGACCATTAAAAAAACATCCATATGTCACTAACTTAGGTATCACACCTAGCTGAATTCAAGCCATAATATGAACTTCAGCTGTGAATTCCAAAAATATTTATTCATTGCCTATCAATTTACCAGCCTTTCTCAAGTGCAAGTTTACACAAAGTCATAGACACTGGTATTTTCTTGGGTCTGCATAAAGCTTCAAATTATATTTAGCAATGACACATTCTGGAGGAAAACTTTAGTAATGTTCTATTATTGCCACATATTCCTGTGCTTGTGTTAGAAACACCTCAATATCTTTCTCTTTCTGACCCCACGTCCTACCTTCTTCCTCCAGAGTTATGAGACTCAAGGCTCTGTTACAATGACCTCTGCCATATTTCACTAAGATGTCTTTCCAACGTCAGCACTAAGTCTTCCTGAAAACACATCTCCCTTCAATTGTCCATCTGAATTTCTCAGGGGAAGTCTGCCTGACAGTAACAAGGAAACAAACAAAAATTCACAGTATGCAAAGGAGGCCAGAACCACTATCTCTGAAAATCTCTGTTCTAGTTTCAACCCCATTTGGCACTTCTGGAAACTGTCCATCTCACTGAGGTTGTAAACCATGTTGAATACTGGAGAACATCCTGCTGGTCCTTAAGAAATAATTTTTACAAGGTATTACAGTAGGAATTTGTCGACACTATTAAGCTCTATTCAGTTAAACAGTTCAATTGATTTAAAAGGGGAAAAAAGCCCATTGACAGTTTTAAAAGCAAATTTTAAAAAGCGTGGTAAACTTTCGACTTGTCAGGAAAATAGTGTCTCAGAAGTTATCTCTGTAT
>VMDR010016634.1:0-20972 GCA_007922815.1 Macrotus californicus
TATTTTTTATAGAAAAAATGGAAAGGTAATCACTGCCTTCTCTTTTCCCATAGTAGCCCTTAAGCCAAGCTTCTTTCCACACTAGAAAACAACAAAGGGCCAATAGGCGGAGATCTGAAACTGGGTATTTCTCAATAAAAAGGATAACTGTCCTCTCTAAGGGTAAACCTAAAACTAATGAAGAAACAAAAATTGGATCAATTTCCTCCTTTATCTATACATGGTGGGGCAAAATTAGGTTTACAGTTGTGAATATGGGAAATAGAGTTTATTTTTGTATTATTTATTAATTATTGTATTATTTTCATATGAACAACTGTAAACTTACTTTTGCCCCACCCTGTATGAGAAAGAACCACAATCAGTAGTAAGTTGATAAATGTTTAGCAACCATCTTTCTATAAAAAATAGTACGTGTTCTATATATGTTTACTATAAATTTTATGTATAGGATGTGTACCACACAAATGATAATAAGTATAGTATGCCCTTTGTTGTAAACTCCATGTAGGCCATTGATTCTCATAAAATGTCTTCATTGATTTGTTTTTGCTGAACTTTTGTATCTTGTAGCAATTGATAAATGACTGTAGTTTGGACATGGGTGTTGGTTGGTATTTATTTACATTTATGTTAACCAGAAAGACAGCAGTGAAACGGTCAAGACATGTTAGAACATCACTCTCTCGTAGATGACAGGAGTCACTTTGCTGAATCAGAAAATAGTTTTTAAATAATGGAAGAATTTTTATTATTTATTATACCATGTAATGGTTACACATATATCATACCTTTAGGCCTAATCTGTATCATGAACACATTCTCCTTCACTTTTTAAATTCTAGATATCAACAAAACAATCAAGGCCTCATTTGTCTTGGTTTGCTCATATCCTTAGTGTAAATATCCCCACCATGGCTAATGTCAAACTATGGACATGTCATTGAGTTCAGAATTGGGAAGAGACTCACAGCAGCACACCATTATGTTGTATTTTCATTGTATAGGAACAATAGATGTAAACAGCCTCAAAGGCATAAAAATAGTAAAATGTAATAAAATAACTATAGAGTATGATTTACCTTTGTTTAAATATAATTTATTCAATTGTAAGTTTATATAATTTAATGTTATAACAGCTCTGCCTAACTGGCTCACAAATTCCTAAAAATTTAATAACTGGCTTTTATGAGTCAGTACAAATCAGTTCCAGCCGCCACCAGCCCAAGTATGGGGACCTTATAGGTTGACATAAGAAGGAGTGCATGGAACAAATCTCATCATCCATCTTAGACACACAGGGATGCAAAACCAACGTAAAATTGTATGGCTTGGATAAATGATAAGAGCTGCAGAGAGGAGCTGCAGAAACATAAATAAGTATGGCTCAATTTGCATACTCATCAAAAAAAAAAAGTTCTTGCCACTCTTACCAGAATCTCGATTTTAATAACCAGTCAGAATCCATGCAGAGGGGGATATTTAACTTAGATTTTTATGGAAACATCAAAAGCATTTTTTGAGAATGACTTAACCCAGACTCTGTAATAAGATCTCTAGACCATTTCAAACATGTAAAAGGAAGCAGAGTGTTTTTATATTATAGAGGTGTCCGGTTCTTCTTTGCTAAGGAATTGATGGCAGTACTTTATCTACTGTGATTGAATGATCTTGCTGGCCCCAGTCACCTTTTGTGCTGTGTGCCCCAAATTGCTGCCATAACTCAAAAGTCTCCTCTGTTCTGAGATGTCTGCTTCTTGCCTCAAACTCCTGGTACAAAGTCATTTCTTATGCATTTTCCCCAAAGCCCACACTGAGTTGTGAGACTCGTCTTATCTCTCCTAGGAGTGACAACAAGTCTGGAGCAGTTTGAGCCTTTCCCCAGAAGGTTTCATGTGGCCCATGTCTCTGTGCCTGGGATTTCCCTGGGGAATGAGCACTCTTCTACATCATACCTGGGTTTTCTCAGCGTCTGGTTTTAAGGTATGTTGGAGGAAAATCTCTTCTTGACTAAAGTCAGTTCTGAAAACAGATCCTCCATAGCCGGGCCATTTCCTGGGCAACACTAATAAACATATTCGTACTATGTGAACCTTGCTTACCTCCTTAGCATTTAAAATACAAGTACCTGGGATCATGTCACTTCTGATATCGTGGGGTTTATTGAGTCAAAAAATAAATGCCACAAAATAAGTAGGGTGCTGTGTAACTTGTGAATCAGACCTTGGAGCTATCCAACTCATTCTTAATTTTGTTTTAATAAAAGAATGGCTTATAATGATTTCAATAGCTTTAAAAAAGCTGGTAGACTTCAGTCTGTTCCCCCTGAGCATTTGCATTTCTTGACTGATTTATCACCTTCATTTTTCTTTTCATAAAGCATCTTCCTCAACTTGGTGATTATTTAGACTGTCCTTCACTTGGCTTTTACCCAGCTCCATTATGTTTTCTCAATCGGCATCATGTTTCTGAGGTAGAACATTAGCTCTTCTGGTCCTAGACTGTAGTCTTATGTTAGCTCCCATAGACCTAATTTACAAGCAGAACAAGTTTTGATTCATAAAAATGTTAAGACCAATCACATGCAAAATTACAGTACAGAAAACTCCTGTATACACACCCTTAGATTAGAAGCTTTTAAGAGCAATTTTATGTCATGTATCTTTGTGCAATGGGTTTTAGATTTCAAATAGTCTTTAGTCAGATCAACAAAAAAAATGTGCCTTTATTCATCTATCATTAAACTCCTCTTAGTGCTGCTCTACCACATTAAGGACACTCAGTGCCTTGTGATTTAAAGAAATCCTTTTTTCAGGAAATCACTATATTCAAGATTTAAGCTCCATCTATCAGAGTTTCAACTTCCCTTCATGGTCCTTCTCTGTGGTGGGTTCTTGTCCTTCTACTTCACCATGAGAATGTTTCTGGGCATAGGAGACATTATGTGACAAGGTAGACCACCACCTCTTTGGTGGTAGTGGGGCGTGGCTGTCCTCATTGTCCCCACTGCTGGTGGAGCTCTTTATTTACTCTGCCAGCTTATGTAATGCTCTTTGGGGACTTGGACATTTCCCCCTTCTCATTATGTCCCCACCTCAGAGCTTGCTAGCCCTGGGGACCTCCTCTCAACTAGCTAGACTGGCTCTTTGGCTCCTCAGTTTGGGCTATCAACCTTGAGACCCTCTTTCACAAGGTCATTTCATCTCATTGATAGTGATTCTTCTGAGAGCTTGCCAGTCAGTTCCTGCTGGGCCACCCGGGGAATTGTTGATCCCCTCTATGACCTCCATGACAGTTCCCGGGAGGTGTGGGCCACCTGAGATTCTCTGCAGGACTGCCTCATTGAGGGTTTCAGGTAGCAGATGGCACAGAAGTTTCTCCATCCTCAAATACTCAAGCCTAGCACTATTATCCTGTGTCCCAGGGGTTCAACTCAGGAAGGGGCAGGTTAGCTGGCCCCTCTTGAATAGAATTATCTTCCCTCTTTTCCATCCTTGCAATCTCTGAGAGTTTTCAAGTCCCCCACATGTGGAGGCAATGCTGCCCTTCTCTTTACATCGCTGTCTGCAACTCTACCAGTCCTGGTTTAAAAATCTCCACAATCAGTCTTCCAAACTTTGATATTAATGGGATACTTTTGAAATTTAAGAAACTCAAGTGCTGAACTGTAGTCATGAGAGATCTAATTTTCTTGAATGATATATCTCAAATGTTCTTCATGAGTCAATCTTGAAAGTGAAAGTCTGAATATTAAAGCTTTAGCCATTTTTCTATTCTAACTATAGCAAACTCTACCAGTTTCTATACCTGCAAATGTAAAGTGTTACCTTACTATGACTTCCTCTAAAAAGTAGGACTAAAAAGCACAGAGAGCAGTGCCAAGGGTTCTCAAAAGTAGGATGCTGTGTAACTTGTGCCTCTGGAAGCGTGTACTACGGCCCTGTTACAATGGCTGTGAAGGCAGGAGTGTAAGGCTAAATCAAACAATAGTTGCTGAAATAAAACTTGTGTTGGAGGGAGACGACAATTCTGATCTGTGCTCTGTCACCTGCCAGCAATGACCCGTGCTGCTCATTTCTTTTGTGCGTTTGGTATTTTCCTATGGAGAATCTACACTAAAGCAGTTGTACCTCTGGTTGAATAGAAAGAATATCATATTGGGAAATACAAAAAGAGCATAGGAATACATTTCATCATGTAATTTCACTAGATTTGTATCCTCACACCCCACAGTGGTGGCTGGCATACATACTGTCAAGAGATATATAAATTTATAAACATGTTTAATAAGTGAATCCAGGAATAAATAGAATTGGAACTGTAGATCGTATCTAACCCACCCCCAGTAGTTTTACAGATTGGGAAGATAATTAGGGTGGTTTTTCCCTTCAATAGGTACAGCCAAGTGACTCCACCCAGGAATGCCTTAGTGCTGAGCACACTCTTTTTCACCGAGGGGACCACAAGGAGCAAATCAGTCCAGAAGAGGGAAGTAGCTAGTTTGTCCTATGTCTACAGAGGAGAACAGGTCCAAATGAAAATGAGGAAGCTGCAGGGGAAAAATAATAAAAGAAGCAGATGCTAAATGACTCAAGTTACCTGAAGGTAAATTGTTACTAATCAAGGTACCTTTAGAATTACATTTCATTTTGGACCAGATTTGTGATCTGTCAATAACAAGAATTCATCTAATTTAGGAAATATACCCCCCTTTCCACCATTAGCAATTGAAATGAATTCAGAACAAAGGGATTCTAAATTCTTTACTGTAGCTAAGGACCTGATCATTCTCTCTGGAGTATCTCATCATCTTCAGCCTCTTTTCATTCACTTTGAGGGGATATTTTTAAAAACAGCCAAGCCTCAAGTGACCATTTATTCCTACATGTGGTGGCAACAGGGACAGACACAATAAAGTTCATTCTTTCTCTATGGAAAGGAACAAAACCGTTACTTATTTTTAGAGGACAAACTATCATGATTCTTAGAACCTAGTTTTTATTTCAAATCCTCAAAGTTGTTTGTAAACATATACTCATTTATTCCCATCCACCAGACACCACTCAGAATGAAGGAAATGGAATGAGGTAGTGAAATAATTACAAATACAGCCATCACAACTCTTTATTGAAAGCCTACTCCGATAAGGTAGAGGCTCAGAGAAGTTACTTTCCCAGGTTCACAATACAAGTCTGGGTGACCGAGAGAAGGGTGGTGTGGTTGCTGAGTTCCTGGACCCTTGTGCCAGATTCCCTGGGTTAAAGCTCACCTACATCTTTTTTGAAGTCTGTGACTTTGGATGAGTTAACCTCTCTGAACTCCCATATTCCTGCTGCTGAGTGGGTAGGATGACAATAATGGTACCTGCCTAATGGGGTTGTTGTGAAAATTAAGTGAGTCAATGATCAGAATAACATGTGGCACATTGTAAATGCCATGTGGGTGCTATTTGTGGTCGCAAATAATAAACCCAACTCACATTAGCTTAAGCAGCAAAGAAAAAGTGGTAGCATTTGCTTCAAACAAATCTGAAAAAGGGGGTTCCAGTGATGTTTTTAGAAGTTTACCAACAACTCAGCTTGCTTCTCCTTGGCTTCAAGATACCTCAGACAAGCTTTGTGGTAGCAAGATGGCTGTCAGAAACTGCAAGGTTGCACTATCCTTACAGAAAAAGAAAGAATTCTTTTTGCGAAGATCTGGCAGAGGTCCCATGGAAGTGGCCCAGGTTTAGTTAAATGCCTGTTTCTGTACCTGGGCCTGAGTCATGTGAGTAGCACTGAGCCAGGAAGCCTGTGTGTGCCCAATTCAGACTACATGGCCTGTGGTGGGTTCTTGTGTAGAGGCACTCAGATGGTGTCCCAAAGAAAGGGATCAGGAAGATAAATGAATAAATACTTTCTACAGATGTGTATATGGTACATATATATTATATAGTATAGAATATATGGTTTCATTCATTGCTAGCAGGTGAAAGAGCAGAAGTCAGAAGGAGCAGTGTCCTCTCCTTCCAACAAAGTTTTACTACAACTGTTGTTGAATTTAGCCTTATACTACTGTCTTCAGCACTGCTCAGCTCCAGGGTATAAGTTGCACAGCCACCTGCTCTCCAGTTTTGAGGCTCATTGGCACTGCTCTCTTAGGACTTAGCGGTCCTCCCACTTTTTCAAGAAAGTCACAGTAAGGTAACAGCCCTGTGGTTTCATTGTGCATTTGTAAATGTAAAAACTAAGGACTGAATGGAAGAGGGGTCTTTATTCATTACATAATTGTTTAAGCCTACTTTGGGTCAGATGTTTTACTAAGTATGCCAGCAGCCTTCTGAGAAAGCAAACAGAAATGACTGATCTGGAATGTCCATGCTGTGAGTCAAGACTTCCTCTTCAGGAACACGCCAATGTTCCGGCCTAGTGACACTAAGCCATTCAGGCTTTCTGTGACTTTTTTGAGTTGGGTAATAATTAGCGATAACTAGGTACATCATTGAATAATGTTTCAACTAACAAACGTCAGTTTTCTTCTATCTACTAAGGCCTGCTCAGTTTCAAAACATGGCTTTGTTAACACAATCATGACCTTTTCTGTGGAAATATAGCCTTCTGAGTGTATTGAAATGTCTTTATTAGCTGACTAATAATGTTAGCTAGAGTTCATTGAATTCCCTTGGAACAAAGAGGTATTGCTAACAAAGCAGAAGGTAAAATAACAACTTCTTGAAAGCATAACATAATAAAATGAACATATATTTATTGAAAATTATGTACATAGCGATTTTACAAGGTATCCTTTCTAAATCCTGGCCAACAGCTCTGCATGGTAGACAATAGCATCACATTTTACAGATGGGAAAAATCAGATTCCAGAGAGAGTAATAAAGGTTCATTGTCCTGCGACACTAAATGGATGAAATGGTGTTTACTCAAATGTTCTGCTTCAAACCCTGCCTTCCTCCCACTGCACCATCTTAACCACCCATTGCATAAACTTACTTAAAATTACACATTCAGTTACACTTCTCCGTCCTTAGTTTAGGTCACATAAGTATTAATGAATAATGTAGTCTGGCCTTATTTGAGGACTGATTAGTCAATATGGATTTGAACCTTCCTATTCTCATCATAAAAGCACAGGTCCATTTGATTTATAAACTTCAGGAAATGAGACTCTCCTTATTCAGGGCCACATATAGGCAAAAGCACAAGGTGGGCAAGTGTGTTCTTTCTCTGGGCATCACTTCTTCATCCCACTCTGTGTAAGACTTCTTGTATCAGCTTGTGGATGTCTTTACCATCCATGACCCTGGTGTGTCTCTGGGTCAGTGCTTTCCGGTCAAACCTGCCTCCTCGAGGCTTCACTGAACTTTTCTCTAGTGAATATCGATCATGTGTTGGCATCTTGGCATTTACTCTTGCTACTTAAAAGCAACCAGATATCAGTCTGGGGGACTTCTCTTCCACATGGTGTATGATCCTGGGTCCTGCTTTGCCATTACAGAAGGTAAGGAGGTCCCTGAAGTTTACATCAGCCAGACCATTTCTTTTAACACTCAGGGACTGCCAAGTGGAAGATGAGCAACCTAAGCACAATCAGTGTGAATCTGGTGCCATATTCTGGTACTGAAGAATGAAGCAAGGACAGGAGAAAAGTTAAAATTGGTTAATTTTATAAGAAGTACCCTAGCAAGACAGTCTTCTGACAAGATTGTACTCTCATTCCTGCTCCAAACCTTGTTCTTCAGTTTTGACCTTCAATTCTGTTATGTTCCCACAGTGTTTATAAAACATTGGTCCTTGTTTCAGGATCAGAAATATTTCTGTGGTTTCCAAGCAAAGAACACTTGTATAAATGTCCCTTCTCCTTGGTAGCCCTCCATGCCGCACTTCTCCCCAAGCATCTTACTGTTGGTTGGGTTCTTCTCTCACTAGTGGAAATCTAATGTGACTCCATCCCTTTCCAGGCCAGGTGGTCTGTGTGTCTGGAATGGCTGTCACCAAAGCAGGTAACTGATCTACAATAATGAGCTAGTGGCACAGAGAGGCACTTAATTAATTCATTAAGCTAAACTTCTTCTCAACAGCAGTTTAGAATCCATCTTGGACTTTGTCTTAGGATTCTATTGGGGGCTTAGCATCTGGCCATTTAAATTGACTTTCTTCTTTCCCAAGCTCTGGTGTAAACTCTTCTCCAAAGGAGGTTGAAAAGCATAGGAATGTAGGCCAGAAGAGTTAAGTGAAGACCAGGTTATGCAGAGCCCAGGGGAGACCATCTAAAAGCACGAGTAGATATCAGTACTATTCTATTTGAAATCTACAGTGGATTTCCAGTCTGCACCTGAGGATAAAGTTTAAACCCCTCACATGGCATTCAGATGCCACCAGTACCTGGCCTTTGCCTTTAACTTCCTCACCAGCATTCTCTCCTTTACACTTTATTCTTGGCAAAGCTAAACTAAAGATGGTATGAGCCACTTGTTTCTTTTCTCTGGACTTTGCTGTCAGTCTATTATTTCTCTCTGGAATGCCCTTCTTCTCATCCCTCACCACCTGTCCATACCTACTGCTGAGCTGGCCAGTTGTCATTCATCTCTTAAGACCCTTTCTAGCATTACTTCTTCTGGGAAGTACTCTTTGATGGCCTCCTACTCCAACTCCAAACCCCATCCCCTGCAGAGACTGTGCTTTCAGGTTCTTATTAATTTTTACATTCTTGGTGCTTAGCATTGTTGGTACTAATGATGATTGAAGTTCTCGGGATGGATAGACAAATAAAGAAAGCCCCTGTATAATAGTAAAACATGGCACTGCAGAAAGTAGTCCATAATGCAAGGCTTACTAGACCAAAGCTTCATGTCTATGGCTGGTCTATTCCCTTCCCCTACTCTGCTAGGTCTCATAGCAGTGTTTCGTTTCCAGTCAATGCTGATTCAATTTACTTGTAGAAGTCATTTATGTTATTAAGTTAAGTCACTTAAGTGACTCAGTTATGCTCATCACGCATAACAAAAACCTTGACGTGGTTGAGAGGCCATCATGGCGACATAGTCTATGTGACCCGATCACCAAAGTGATCATAGAGCACAGAAAGATCACTGAAGAAAAATAGGCCCTGCCACCTTTTTCAAAATAGATGCTGAGAGAGCAATAGAAACATCAGAGTATTCTAGAAATTCTGTATCACAATGAGAGCACTCTGAAAATAAATATGTGTAATTTAATTAGTGCCAATAGGTTTTAAAAATATTTCATGGTAGCAATTCAAGATTTCCACATTACCTTTTAAAATACTTCTAAAATAGTCATCTCAATAAAATATTTTCTCTTTGTGTTAAATGCAGTTTTCATTCATTTCCCCCTCATTTTACCCAATCTTTCTAGAGGATTTTGGGGGAAGCATTGAATGTATGTAAGGTAGCATTTTGACAGAATTAACATGTTTCCCTACGTAGATAAGAACTGTGCCTTCATTTCCTGCGACATAGGGGCAGTGACTATGTAACTTCACACCCTCTTGCTGAGAGAATGGCAGTCAGAGCCGGCAAAGATTCAGGCAGCTGCAGCTGTTTTCCTGTTCTGGTATTAAATGATTATCCTAGAAGCAATTTTGCCAGAGAAGCAAACAAGGCCATGAGAGGCATTTTTCTTTTGTCTGTGTTAAGGCTTTGCATAAGTACTCTGTTTTCTTGCCTTTCTCCATAGGGTTGAATGTGTTGAAATATTCCATACTGCATAATACTTATTGCCATGTCATTTACACTCAGGGACTAGAGTTTGTGAGGCTTTCCCACGTGAGTTTAATTATTTGAATTGAGACTGACTCATCTTTCAGTTAAGGTTATAAAATTCCTTTGGAATCGCTGAGATCAGGTTGTTTACTCTTGTGGACTGAACTCAGATGATGCGTCTAGAAAGACTGAGGTAGGAGACAGGTGACAGGAGTAGTGAAGAAGAGAGAAGACAGCTAGCATCTATTGAGCATCTATGACGTGATTAGCACTGTGACTGGTGTTTCAAAGATGCTATCTCACTCTACCTTCCCAACAGCTACTTGAGGATATTCCTCACTTTTCGAATTAGGCCACTGAAACAGAGAGAAATTCAGGTCACACAGACAGTAAGTAGCAAATTCATAATTCCAACTCAAACTCAACTCTGCCTGACCCTTTTTGATGTTTCTCTCTGCCTCCTCTGTTTATTTGGAAAGTACAGTCTTTATGCACCTGCAGTTCACGTATGTTGTTACTCTTTAGTGACTTATTTATGTGTATGTACTGACGAATTTACAAGCCAGATGAAATATTACTGAGTTAACCTGCAACACGTTCTAAGAGTAGTTGGGGAACTGCTCTTAGCAGTTAACGAAGTAGATATACTTTTTGAACTGCCTTAGTATTGTGCATTGAAAATATATGTAATTCTTTCATTTATTCCTATTTTCATCATCATTATTATATGCTAGTGATATCTATCCTTCAATATGCTAAATAGGTTTATGGAAAGCTGCCACAGAGAAACATAAATCATACCCATTTTATTACATTTTAATGGAGTAATATGAGGTCTGCCTGGAAAAACTCCAGCCATTGTTAATATAACAAGAATGGTTTTGCATGACATTGATGTAACCTGGCAGCCAAGAAGAGTGGACTGGAATGTATGTGAACAATGATGACTTCACTGTACTAGTCAGTGGGGGTGGTAGACGCTGTTGAGGGCGCATGCGTACTGTGTGGCTGTCGCATTCACAATGACTGAGTAGAGCAACGAATCTGTATCAGATTTTGTATTAAGCTTGATCATTCCTCAGGGGAAACTATGGATGATTCAGAAGGCCAGCTATGGGGTAATGGTGATTGGCAGCTTCATCACAACAATGTACCCACTCATGCATCACATCTCCTGCAGAGTTTTTGGTGAAACATCAAATCACCCAGGTGACTCAGCCCCCCTACAGCCCAGATGAGGCACCCTGCGCCTTCTGGCTTTTCCTACAACTAAAATCACCTTCGAAAGAGAAGAGATTTCAGATTGTTGATAAGATTCAGGAAAATACGATAGGGCAGCTGATGGTGATTGGGAGGACTGTGTGAGGTCCCAAGGTGCCTCCTTTGAAGGGGACTGAAGTGTCATTGTCCTATGTACAATGTTTCTTATATCTTCCTCAATAAACGCCTCTATTTTTCATATTACATGGCTGGATACTTTCTGGACAGACCATGTATAGTTTGAATCTCAGCAAACTTTTATGAGAGAAATATAATACTTTAAAGCCTGGATTCAGGGAGCCAGACTGCCTGGGTTTGAATCCTAGCTTTGCCGTGACCTAGCCTGGGAAGGTTACTACCAGTAACACTTGTCTTGGAAGGCAACTGGGAGCATTTCATGAATTGTGGCTCTGATGCCTAGAACAGAACCGGGCACATGGCACATATTCAATAAATGTTGACTGTTTTATTTCTTTTACATGTGAAGAAATAGGTCTGCAGTTCAGCGACTTGCTCCCATGCTCTATTTGTGGCAGAGTTGGTGACACTCAGGTCTCCTGTTCTTGCTCCAGTGCTGGGCACTGCAGTGACATCTGAGTGGCACAGGGAAAGAAACTAGAGTTTTCCCTCTACTATTGCCCTGTTCCAGGTAAACTGGAAATGCTAATACTGTGCCTGAATGTCCACTGTCCACCACAGGGGCAATTTATCAGCCCATCTCTCAGATGGAGAATCTTCCACAGGGTCCCTTGTTACCATGCTGCCGAACCAGCTGTCATAGTCTCACGCTGTCATCCCCTAGCTCAGTGGTTCCCAGCATGCCAAAAATGTGCACAGGCTCGACCAGATCCACAATCCCATGTCTGTAACTCTGAAATCCAAAAAGCTCTTCTTCCATCTGAAAGCTTTTTTATAACTCATCTGACTGCAAAAGTTGTTCAGACCTGAACTTACTTGGTGACAAAACACCTAAACTGACATGAGTGTGTTTATTGTTTGTATTTATCTGTGGTGTACAGCAGGGGTATCAAACTCACTTTCACCGGGGGCCACATCAGCCTTGTGATTGCCTTCAAGGGGCCAAATGTAATTTTAGGACTGTGTAAGTAACTACTCACCTTAAACAGTTAAGTGAGAGCTCAGTGCTGCCGCTGGGTAGAAACAAGGTGCCAGGCTGGATAAAACAAGGTGGAGAGCTGGATTCGGCCCGTGGGCCTTGCGTTCGCCACCTTTATGGGGTTAGGCAGAGGACTTTTAAGGATTCACAGGCAGGAAAATGACAAGTAAGAGCAAAGGCAAAGTAAGAGTGCAGGCCAGGCCAGTGTAAATGGGCTTCAGAGTCTTGGGGGAGAAGAAATTTTCGGTGACCTAAACAGATGAACAAGAAGCTATTCTAATTAGTTCCGACTTTATGTTGGAGTAGTGATGGGGGAAGTAGGCCACCATTTTAGAAAAACAAGCACCCAGGAAATAACCTAACCCTTGCTTTCCGCTTCTGTAAGCCACTTTCGCACCAAAACTTCTCTTTTGCCCCGCCCAGCACACTCTAAAGCTGAGCACTCCCTGCCACACGGGGCCCAGAATTTGGAGACTGCCACCTCTGGGTCCGCGTGCGTAAATAAAGGAACCACTTCGTTTCCTCCGGTATTTGGTCTGAGTCTTTCCCGTAACAGTAGGTGGGTTATACCTGAGGACCTTTGAGAAGAGGCAGTCTTATATTTTAGGAAAATCACTCTCCCAGCACTTTGGGTAGGGGGAATGTTTAAGAGGAAGGCAACTGAAAGTAATCTTTGTCAAGGAAGGAGTCTCATCACCAGGTGAGAGATGGTGGTGTGAGAACAAAGATAGTAGCAGTGGGAGTAGAAGGAATGGCTGGCAGACATTTTGAGAAAGAGATGACAAATTTGATAATCCATTGGAGAGTGGAGTCAAAGTGACTCCAGGGTGTGTAAAATGTAAGTATACAAGACGAAGAGGAGCCTTACTCCAGCTGCCACAAGGACGGTCTGCTGCAGCGTTGGACATCTTATGGACATCTTGTGGCCGAAGTATTTTCAAGAAAGTACCCTGAAGGGGTTTAAAATTGTGTCTATAGTTAAGAAAAATAAGTGCCAAGGAGAAATTCCCTAGCCAGAAAAAGTTCCATTACTATGGTTCCTTATGGTAATTCCAAAACTCAAAAAGCTGTAAAAAGTATATATATTTTTTAAAAAGTTTGGTGCCAACATTTATTTGGTGACAAACCTGATCTGAGCTGATGTGAGGCTATTAGTAGACTTTATTTACTCCGCTTAGGGTCAGTTATTTCTGCTAAAGAAATGACACGGTTAAAAAAGAGTGCTGTCCCAATGGAGGGTGTTCTGTGTTAAATGGTGTATGCGCCAAGTTAGTCTTTGAAACTAAAAATATTTATAAATTCTGAAATGTATCTAGTCCCAAGGTTTTACTGTAGATGAGGCATTGTGGACATGTATCAATACTTACACTATTTCTTTGTTTCACATTTTAAGAAAGTATTATCTTAGTTTTGATGCATTTGGCATTAGACGCAGTAGGTAAACAGATGCCTCTTTGTATCTGAAAGTTTGGGAGAATGAAGCATTCTCTGCAGGAAGTTTTCCATACGCTGATGCTTGATAAGTATATTCATAAAATTGGGATCTAATAACCCCACCTACCTCAGAGTTGTTTTTAAAGAGCTAACACACAGGATCCGACACATGAGTATTTTGGTATGTGTTAGTTATCATCCCATCCTTCCATCAACAAAACACTTTATAAAAAAGCCTTTTGGATGAAGAATGTTTTGCTTTCCCAACCTCTGAAACTGCAGTGAAAACAAATGTCTCCCTTGATTGTAAAGGAGGTAGCAGAGAGAACCACATTTCTCGAGAACTTAGCATGTAATTGGTGCTTTTTAACCTCATGGAAAGAATATTATTTCCGCCTTTCACAGATGCAGAAACACATTCTGAGAAGTTAAGTAGCATAATTTAGGCCATCCCTCAGTGAGGGGCCAACTAACTTCCCTTTCCACTCTACCTAGCTCCCAGGGGAGTGTAAGGGGCAGCAGGTAACACACCTAGTCAGGGTGTGAAAGACAGAGTTTCTGCAGGCTTCTTTCTAGCCTCCTCCGTCGCCCCTCACACACCCATACAGGCCTTTGGAAATAACATGCATTCAGCCCATAATAATTAGGCTTAATTTTCAGAGCAGCTGAAAGCAGTGTCTGCTAATTTGATTAGGACTGGGAGGAGGAAAGGGATGTGAGAGTGAGGTCAGAGCCTGGCGGCTGTGGCTCTGAGGATGCGGGAGCGACACGTGCTGCTTGCTGTAAGAGGGAATTGCCTGCCAGAAAGGAAATCAGGTTTATTGTGACTTGACCAAGTACGCAGCAAGGCAGTCCGGTCCTTCAGTTTTTGATGTGGATGCTTTAAATGAGAGTGTCCCATTCTCTTCCTCTCTTCCCCAGACCGCAGTGTACACCTGGCTCCTCTCCTTCTCAGCCTGGGCTCCCAGCTCACGGGCTCTTTCTCTCACCCCTTGCTGCCAGGCAGGAAATGTTCTTAACTATCGGATAAGCCTCCGGTTGGAAGTGTGTGTGCATTTGCAGGGGGGCGGGGTGATTAAAGGAAAAGGAAGAGAAACAAAGCAAGAAAAACTTTACTAGAGCAGCTAGTTCGAGCCCTGAAGGATCAAGGCCGGCTTCTAGATTCCTAGAAACAGGGATCCTACCCGACGGTCCCGTCCTCTACGTCTCCCCCACCCCCTTCGGGGCTGCTGGGCGTGTTTTTCAATCTATGTTAATAGGGCTGCCCCGCGGGCGGGGCCGGCTTTCCCTGACAGCCCGGAGAAAGCCCCTAGGAACCGGACGGGCCCAGCCTCCCCGCCGGTGACGGGGTCCCGGTGCTGGTCCATGCTGGTCCCCGCCTTTGTTCTCGGGCGGGAGCCGAGACATGCGCGGCTGACGATGGAAGTGGAGGACTCTGGCGGCGTGGTGCTGACCGCCTACCACTCGTACGCTCGCTCCCAGCCGCCCAGCTCCGAACCGCGCAGCGCGCCCGGGGCCGCCGCCTGCCTCCCGGGCAGCAGGTACCGAGAGCCGCTCCGAAAGGAGCGGGGGTTTCCTGGGCTTGGGGGTTTCATCTTGCAGCTGGGTTTTCTGCCAGGGCGTGCCACCACCACCACTTGAAGATCGTTTCAAGTTTTGGTGGACTGGATGAGTGAGCCTACTGTTCTTTGTGTTGTCTTTGATTGGAAGTGGGAAGTGCCCCAAGCCTCGCGCGCACGGGCTCAAGTCCTTGTTTAGCAGAGGTTGTTAGCGGCGCAGTTGTGCTCTTAATCCCGCTTGGTGATAGTAGGCGTCTGCCTCATTTCTGCCAGATTCACCCTTTGAGATATTGGATAATTTCTTTAAAAATCATTTAAAATGAGACACAGGCAGAAAGAGAAAAAAATTAAAGTACATTATCCCAAATCCTCGAATACTGTCCAAAACTT
Organism: Macrotus californicus; assembly: GCA_007922815.1. Classification (NCBI taxonomy): domain Eukaryota; kingdom Metazoa; phylum Chordata; class Mammalia; order Chiroptera; family Phyllostomidae; genus Macrotus; species Macrotus californicus. The sequence goes on from VMDR010016634.1 coordinate 15,479, forward strand.
CTTTAGTTAACTCCATGCCCCAGAGCTAAAACGTACTACAGTCTCCAAAAACTAAATCTCAGTAGACTTTTAAAAACAATTTTATCTGTAGATTTAAAAAAAAAAAATCTTTCAATTGTATAAATACATTGGTATCATTTTATTATTGCCAGTGTTGACTCTATTCTTTATATGCAATTATAACTTATTTCCTTTGGGTCATTATGTGCATTTTAGATTTAATAACTCAGGAATCTGTGTTAAATTAAGAGGTTTCTGTGGGTAGACAAAAATGGTACACTACTGAGATGATTTGGTATCTGACACATATTTAGGGGAAGTTTTATTTGTTTAAACATGGCTATTTGGCTGCTATGGATCCGTTGATGGTATTCTTTACAAGTGGGGAGTTTGAGTGGTGTGTTTTTTGCATATTTATTTTCAATCATTTATTTTTTCTCATACTTTTTAGTTACGTGATGGTGATTGTTTTCTAGTTTAATTGACTTGTGAGGCTTTCAACAGAGTGTGACTTTTAGGTCAAGGAATGCTCTTTTGACTAGTGCACACGAGAGGAACACAATGCGTTGGCAAGAGATCTGTTTTGGCCTTGGCTAACAAAGAAAATATTGTTTCTTCCAAAAAGAGCAGGTTGAGTAAAATCTAGTTTTTACATAAAGACAATGAGAAAATAACATTTTTCTTCCAGCTTTAGAGTCTGCGCACGTTATTTTAAAGGCTGCTTGAACATACAAACTTGCATTTGTCTTTAGGGTGTTTTCTAAATACAATCATTGACCATTCACTTTAATGACTCAAATTAGGAGGAACTACATAGATATAAGTAATTAGATGAGAAGCAGGGGGCCGGGTTTGTGCCTTTTTAGATGACCCTGCTATAGCTCTCCTGTCTGTAACTCCCAGCAGCTGTCTAAAAGCAATAGCCAGATTGTGCCATTTGGGCTATCTGAAACTATATCCGTTTCCAAAGCAAACTGGAGAAGTTCCATTAACTCAGTATGTGGTCTTGTGGAATGATAATACATGAGAGCAGAGGAGCTGTGTGTCATAGCTAGCTAATGCTTTACCATACAAGTTGCCAAGTAGATTTATGTTGCTGCAGGTTTGCATTTGTGGTGATTGCCCTGTACCCTCTCTATAGAGACCTTTGTACCACTCACCCTCTGATGCAGGACATAGATGACCGCTGCCCCTGCAACTAAATGACTAGACAATAGCTTGATTCCTTGGTTCCCAGTCACAGCAATCAAAAAGAGGTTCCTGTATTTCATGGAGCCAGAGGACACCATCAATCATGAGTCTGATAACAAATAATCAAGCCCAAGTTATTAACCTTTGACTCACTAACTACTGATCAATACTTCCTTTCAAGCCAAGGAGCAAGATCATATTGTTCTACTTATGAAGAAAGCACTCTCTTTTTCAAGAATACTCTTTCCTTTAAATTGCTTACGTATGCGTGACATATTTGTAGTGTAGTAACCAATATGGCATTAGGAAGCGTGGACTATTGTATCTAAGTATCATTCTTTAGCTCTGCGTAGCATGGCTTCTATTCAATGCAAACCATCTCCTTATTTTCCAGTCTTCCACTCCATCTGAGTTTATGTGCTTTTGATATTTTTTGGCCTATTTCTTTTCACTAAAATCCTTCTCTCTCTCTCTCTCTCTCTCTCCCTCTCTCTCTCTGTTGCTCTCTTCACTATTCACTACTGTATTCCAAGTGCCTAGAGCACTGTCTGACACATTGTAGTAGTTCAATAAATAGTTGTGGAATAAATTAATGAATTCCTACCAAAATTATAAAATGACAGGGTTTTTAACAGCAGAAGATAGCCTTTTTTGCACCTACTATGTGCCAACAACTTATTAGGCATTAGGCATACAGAGAGGGATGAGGCATAGTCCCTGCCAGGAGAATATGGATCTTTACTTTCAGACCAATAGGTTTTTTTGTAAAAGCCTATTGGTCTGAAAAGATTGAAATACACAGCACCATTTCAAAATCAACAGACTTCACATGTAAATCTGGATTGCTGGCTTCTAAGAAAAAAAGGAAGGAAGAGAGGGAGGGAGGGAAGGAAGGAAGGAAAGAAAGAAAGAAAGAAATTCAAAGGATGCAGCCACTTAGGCCTGTGCCACTGCCTGCCAGCACTGGCTGAAGCTGAGTAATGGCGTGCCCACTTCTCCCTGTTAATCTTCAACGCTGAAGCTGGGTATCCATTGTGATTTCTTTTGGGGCCTGCCCATTTTATTTTATTAAAGTAAGTAGCCTGTAGCCAGTGTAAAGTGTACTTTCCAGTTACTTGGGCTTGGGGTTAGACTGCCAGACTCTACACATCACCTATACCATTTACTAACGTGTGCATTGGGCAACATGCTGCAGTTGCTTAGAATAGTGTCTGACACCAAGGAAGCATCTGATAGTTGTTAGCTGTATTGTTACTGTTATTAATTTTAACCACAGTTGTTGAGGTAAGGAGAAGAATAAAACAGTCTTGGTACCAATCCCCAAAACTCACTCTTGCAGGAAATAGACTCAAGAGTACTAAATATTTGTTGGGAAGAGGAATTTCTTTTTCCACGAATGTTCTACCCTTTACATTTTATCCTGTAGAAAAGAAAATTAGAATGAAGGATTATAAATTCTCAGTTCTGTTAAAACAAATGGTTGGAACTGTCTTTAGAAGCATGTGATTTTGTAGAAGTAAAGCTTCTACTCCCTTATTCAGAATCCATAGGGAAAATGTTGACATACATACAGAACAACTTCACTTACAACATGAAAAGTAGCTGGGATAAAACTGGAGAGATCTTATGGTTTCATAGATTTTCTAAGTTACATAGAAATAATATAGATGACATTTTTCAGTGAAGGTATAGTGTGAAATGGCCATGAATGTTTCTTATGTTTATCTCTTTATGCCATAGACCTCCTGAGAAAGGACAAAAGTAGAAGAAAAGAACCAACCTTCCTCAAAAACAAATGTAGAAGCTAACCAAGGGTATCCTAGGAATTCTAATTCTACACCAGTGTTAAAACTTTTGTAAAGGAGATATTGTTTCCTAATAGTATCATAACTATAATGAGAACGATCATATTAAAATGGAAATAATGAGGAGTGGAGAGTAACTATTTTGTAGAAAAGACTAAATTTAATGACATATTCATTGGTACTTTCCCAGACTGAAATTAATTAAAAAATATTTATGTGAGCTTGTGGACATATACACAAGCACACCAAATTCTGGTGCACACTAGTCATACTTCTTCTAGAGGACTCAGGAATAATAAGGGAAACAAAAATCTTGAGAGAGAATAAGATATTTATAGGTCATTCCTTATGCTATGGTTGAAATCAGAGTTTGTGTCTCTGGTTTCTCTTTACAGGGGGTCCCTGCTGAGAGTAGGTGCTTCCATATGTAGAGCTAGTGGAAAACATCTGGCTCATTTCCTTTGATCGTGTCATTTGGCTAAACATTTGGCTGGTTGCTTTGCCCATTTTTAACCTACTCAGTTCTCCCTGATCATTAATCCTTCATGTATCCACAAAAACTTAGAAAACTTAGGGTGTTATGGAGTCACTTTCATGTAGATAAAGATGACAACTTTTTCTTCACTTTTGTTTTGATATAATATTGGACTTAATGGAAAACTTGCAAAAGTAGTACAATGAGTTCTACTTAAGTTTCCTTCAGCTTCCCCCAATATTAGTATGTTGCATAACCATAGTTCCATTATCAAAACTGAAAAATTAGCCCTGGCTGGTGTGGCTCAGCGGGATGAGTGCCAGCCTGCAAACCTAAAGGTCGCTGGTTCAATTCCCAGTCAGGGCACACGCCTGGGCTGTGGGCCAGGTCCCCAGTTGGGGGCGTGTGGGAGGCAACCGATTGATGTTTCTCTCACACATCAATGTTTCTCTCCCTCTCTTTCTCCCTTTCTTCCCCTCTCTCTAAAAAATACATAAAATCTTTAAAAAAAAACTAAAAAATTAACACTGGTACCATGCTATTAATTAAACTATAGACTTTATCCTGCTTTCACCAGTTTTTCCACTGGAATTTTAATTTTTCTGTTGTAGACTTAAATTTTGGAACCCACATTGGATTCACACATGCCTCCCAAACCTCCTCCAATCTGACAGTCTGACCTTGTCTCTTATGACCTTGGCACTTTTGGAGTACTGATTGATTGTTTTGAAGGAAGTCTCAATTTGGATTGGTCTGATATCTTATGATTGAATTGAAGTAATGCATTTTGGGTGAGAATTCTCCGGAATGATTTCAAATCCTCAGTATATCACATTGGGGATGTATGATATTGTTATGTCTCATTGATGTTGATGTTAGCTTTGATCACTGGTTAAGGTGGTGTCTGTCAGGTTTTCCTGTTGTAAAACTGTTTTACACTGTATAATACACGAGGTCTGTCCAGAAGTTATCCAGCCATGCACTATGAAAGATAGAGACATTTATTGAAGAAGATACAAGATACAAGAAACACTGTACACAGGACAATGATGCCTCAGTCCTCTCCAAAGCAGACACCTTGGGACCTCACACAAGTCTCCCAATTGCTACCAGCTGCACCGTCATATTTTCCTGAATCTTATCGATGGTCTGAAATCTCTTTTCTTTCAAAGGTGATTTTAGTTTTGGGAAAAGCCAGAAGTCACAGGGTGCCAAACCTGGGCTGTATGGGGGCTGAGTCACCTGGATGATTTGATGTGCCAAAAAACTCCGCACAAGACATGGTGCGTGAGCAGACGCTCTGTTGTGATGAAGCTGCCAATCACTAGTTGCTGATAGCTGTGGCCTTCTGAATCATCCCAGTAGTTTCCATGGAGGAATGTTCAAGCTTAACACAAAATTTGATGCGTATTTTTTGCTCTGCTCATTTAGTCATTTTGAAGGCCACGCAGAACAGTGACGTCTACTGCCCCACTGACTAGTACAGTGAAGTCATCATTTTTCCTGCATGGGCATTCCAGTCCATTCTTCTTGGCTGCCAGGTTTTTTCGATGTTGTGCAAGCCATTCTCTTTATATTAACAATGATTGGACTCTTTCTGAACAGACCTCGTATATGTATCATGGGAGAGGTACTACACACCTTTAAAAAGTTAACCAAGTATATAAAGGCATCAATGGTCATTTAACTTTCTATTTTTTCATGGTTTTGCCACAAAGTACAATAAAATGATTTATATTTTTTTCTCTGGTTAGAGTTCATGAATCCCACAAAAATAAATGCTCTGATTTTTAAAATTACATAATTTTTTTGGAAGTAAAATTTTATTATAGGAATAAGAAAAAATATACTCAGAAGGCCGCTAAGTTAAATTCTGCGTGAAAAGAAGGTAGTTGTTAAATCCTGCTTTGCTGGAGACTATTACTGAGTCTTTTATTTTCTTAGAACTATGTTTCTACCTGATGGAAAACATTCTTCCCTTCCAGTGTTCCTAAGATGTTACTTGAACATTTGCAAATGTATA
>VMDR010016635.1:0-20964 GCA_007922815.1 Macrotus californicus
TTACTAGTGGTATTAGCGCCTCCTGGCCTTTACTGGCTCCTGACCCTCTGTTTCTCTGACTCCCTTCCGGTTTAAAAGGAATAAACAGTGGTATTGATTCCTTGGCTTATTGCCACATCTTCTTTTTATTTTTGGTATTTTCCTACTCCAACAAATAATTGATTAAATATATAATATGAAAGGGTCAGATATGCTGGAAAAATTAATTGCCAAGGTTTTTCCAACATAAGGGCTTTATTTTAAAATAATTCAGGAGGAGCTCCTTCAAGAATTAAAATAAGATGATTAGCTTGATGTTTAATTGCAGAACTGATCCTTTTTTTCCTTCATAAAAAGAAAATGTAATGCTTATTCAAGAGCAGAAATAAAGTGACGTTTGTCACTATAAAAGATATCTCTGAGGTTTTAAGAACTAAGATTAGGGAGGTTATAGTTGTTCTCAAAGTAGAAATAAATAGTTATTAAAATGCATGTCTTATAGGCAAATGGTTCATAAAAAATTAAACATTCACTTTTGCAAAGATGAGAAGACAAGGTTAAGATGAAGGCTTGATCTATCTTGCAAATGCTAAGAGACATCCCTTTGTGATTTTTAAAGAAAGCTGGAGATATTCTCACAGTTTAAAACTTAGGTCTGAGAGCCAGGTGTTACAAGATGAATGTGTTGTGTTTGAGTTGTGAGTGTCAGCTACAGCTCTTTATGGCTCAATTAAACACCTCACTAAACCTGCTGGCAGATCTTGAGCCACTTCATCAACAGGCTCTTCTTCTCCTGAGCAATTCCAGAAAATGACACCCTGCTTATCCTCAAGAGGTGCGAGAGAGGTCTGGGAGGGCACCCATGCTGTGTGCTCCCCATTTGAGGAATGGCATGTGAGTATCAGCTATGGAAATGAGCAGATGTGGGGTATGCTGGGTCAAGAGCAGGCAATACATACACAAAACACATTCTTAGATAAGAATGAAACATGCTGCAAATGTGTAGAACAGGAAGTGGGGTGAGCTTTTGCAATAGTGATGAACAAAACATATTTCTAGGTATTTTGGGCAGGAGAATATTCAACTTCCCAGACTCCTAAGCTCTTAGCCAATTGATATCAGTTTATGACACTGATGGTAAATTTAGTAGAGTGACATGATAAGGTAGGCAGACCAGCAATTCCTTTTTCTTGGACCACAACAAAACCCTACATGGTTCTGATTTTCTCTTTTTGTTTACCATGACCTGGAGTTTAACAGCACTCTCATCCTCACTTTCTTAAGTATCAACCATCCAAACATTAACACTCTGGTAACAGAAGGAGAATAGTTGTTAAGAATTGCAAGGTATGAAATTTCACCAACTGAGGATAAGTAGGTACAAGTATCTGAATACCACAGTGGTCTATGAAGCATAGAAATTATGCATAGCATTTTTACTGTTGCTATATTCAAGGAAAATAGAGTTTCCATTATAACCATCCAATTCAATGTTAATATGTGATAGTATATCAAATATGATATAATGTATTCTATATATTTTAATTGTTTATTCATTTAAAAAAGTATATCTGTCTTCCCAATAGAGCACAGGTGGCAAACACAAGGCCTGTGGGCCGAATCGGGCCCTCCACCTTCTTTTATCTGGCCCTGCACCTTGTTTCTACCCAGCGGCAGTGCCGAGCTCCTTGCCCCTAGTTAAAGAGTGGTTACATTTATACAGAACTAAAATTACAGTCAGCCCTTTGAAGGCAACCAGGAGGCTGATGTGGCCCCCAGTGAGAATGAGTTTGACAGCCCTGCACTAGATCATAAGCTCCTGGAGGGGAGGGGAGTGTATTTTTTTCATTACAGGGTCTGGCAATAAACAGATGCTCAATCAACGCTAATTGAATAAGTGAATGAAGCATTATCAGATCCCTTTTTAAATAAATTAACATGAATACTTGCTACATGTTAGGCTTTACAAACCTTCTTTCATCTGTGCCTAATGGGTACTGTAAATCTAGGTACTTTTCTTATTTCTAATTTAGGGACAGAAGAAAAGGAGGTCTAGAGGGGCAGGTAACGTATCTGATATCATAACCAGCGAGAGTTGCAGTCAGGGTTTGAACGCAGGTCTTCTTAACTTCATAGTTAGAGTTGAGATTTCCAGTCAAAATAAACTTAATAAAAAACATATTTTGAGAGAGTATTTGTGTTTTATTAACCAAAACAAAAACTTAGAAATACTGCTTTTTGTACAAATGCAAAGCCAACATGAAATTTGGACTAATGGCCCTTAGAAGCTTGGTACTTTTAAAATCCTGTGGCCTTTAAATACTGTACATATTTAGTTTCTTAGTTGAGGTTATTATTCTATATAAAACAGGTTTGGGCAGAAGAACCTGCTGATTTAAAGTGTGAGGCTACAACTGTACTTGAGCAACAACAGAAATAAATAAAGTATGAGGCTAGAAGGATGAGTGAGTCAGAGCTCCCCTGACCTTTCCAAAATGGTCTGGGAACAGTAGGCTGCCGGATGAGTCATCCAGGGAAAAAACATCACCCATTGTATTTTATTAATGGAAACTTTGTAATTCTTGTCTTAATTGAGGATTAAAAGGGAAAAATGAAAATTCTTCAGACTTGAATTCCTGTGTGATTTAGGCTTCCAAGTTTTAGAGATTTGTCTGAAGCAGACAAAGATGGCAAGGCCTGGTCAAAGTGGGAATAAATGCTGCCTTTGTTTGGTTTTCCTTTTAAGCATACTGTGAGATAGGCATTCAAGTGCAAGTGGTTTATTCAAGGTCATCCCAGGAAATAGGAGCAGGAAAGTGGGCAAGTTAGACAGGAAAGGAAATGAAACCAATAAAGAGTTTGTTATCCAGTGAGTGATTGCTGTGGTTAAACTGGCCTGGTTTGCCGGGGAAACTGGGGAACTGTGGGAGGCCCTGTATAAACTGTACCTCCAATCATTCTACTTAAAGGGCGAGGAAGCTGGGGTGTTCTCTTTACCAATCTCTATTTTGTCATTGGTTGATGGCTATATCCGAGATCAATAATCGGCACTTACAGCTTGCCCGGAGTGGACCAAGCTTTCTTGTATGACCAGAGAGTCATGGGTGTTTTCACTGAGCAACCTTGGGCATGGAGAATTGAGTGCTAAGGGAATATGGTATTAACATATCTCAGCACCAGCTACAAACATGGAGGTAACAGTCTACAAGTCTATTACGTCTTCATTTATACTGGCCCTACTTCCCAGAAAGTCTTTCCTTTTCATCTACAAACCTCTATGCTCTGCAAATTCAAGCTTTAGCACAAAGGCCATCTCTTTTAGAAAATCTCTCCTGACATGTTCAGGCAAATCTCACTTTTCCTAACTTGTCTCATCCTTGTTGGCTTCATCAGTGTCAAGGTGTTAGTCTTACCCCCCATTAGACTTTACGTGCCCATTCATGACAGATGTTTACAATACGTTGATTGTTTCGAGTGATAAAAGGGAAGCAACAGATCTGTTTAACTATAACACCAAGTTAGTAATGTTAAACATCCTTGTATTATTGGTACATGGAAACTGATGATTTTTAAGAAGTACACATTGAATAAAAATAATGTCTTATGCCAACCAGCACATCTATAAGTGTTGTTGCTGACAAGTTAAACAGGAATGTGTGAAAAGTCACTGCAAACTCTAACAGTTGGGGCGTATCTCAAGGCCTATAAATACCTGAAGAGGACTGCTGAGGACTGAAGGGTGGTTTTAATAGCACACACCATTCCATGCAGGTTATGTCAGCACATGGTTTTAAAACTACAGAATTAAAACCTTGTTTGTAGCTCTCAACCCACTGGAGAGTCTTTATTTTCCAACTACGTGAAAGGAAACAAGTGAAAATATATAATATGAATCAGTTTTAATATTTTTAATCTCATGTATCTATTTAATAGAAAACTTTTCTTCCTTTGAATCATCATGGGTAATATTTATTCTGATGATGAACTTGTTTTCAACATAATTAATGTCCTATAATTTCAGAGTGGAGAAGCAATATTGGATTTCACATATTAAAATAGTTTGATTTTCCATCTCTTTAAAATTTATCTGAAATGTAGACATTCTCATCGATTTTTGTCTCCACAGTCTATTTTCAAAGAGCAGTGCATATTTTGGATCCAAATAGCGTTTTCTTTCTTATTTAAAAAAAGTTTGGAAGGCAAATAAAATGGAATTTTTAGTCATCTCTCTAAACTGTAAAAAATAAGGTCATTGAACTGAATAAATATCCCTTAGACACTTGAGATCTTTTATAGACTTAGAATTCTTGTGTGTTAGGGAAATCTTTAATATAGGGAGCTACTTAAGGAAAAGAAAAAAATTATTTACTTTCTAAAACCTTGAACATCTCCTGTTTCTTCTTCAAACAAGAGTTGAAAACATACAACTTGATTAAATAATCTAATTTGAAAATTATAAAATGAACACAAAGACTGAAATCTCTGTACTTCAAATAGATTCTTGGCATCAGGGACACCCCTGAAAGGAGCCAGTTTTAATCAGTGTTTCAAGATGAGCCAGTTCAAGAATAGTATTACACTTCAGCAGACTAAACAACAAGAAAATAGCCTGTCCTAAAAAAAAAAGTGTGTATTTTTAAGGACAGATTGGGAAACTGGACTATCATGATGAACATTTAACTGTAACCCTGGAGTCACTTCTCTTGTCTTTCATGCTCCAATGGAAGAGGACTGAGGGAGGAATATCCCTTCCTGAGACCTCTGTATTCCACTCCTCTTTGGCACACATTGATTGACAGCCCCTCACATCTCATTTCCCTCCATTTGGTTTATATACACAAGATTACTGTGTTTTGGGCTACAAGACTGGGTATGTCTGTTTGGTAGAACTGATGAGTATTGACCCCATAAAAACTGTTTTGGAATGATACAAACACAATCACTTTCAAATCCAGTAATTTTATAACCAATTAAAAGATTCTTTAGAGAAAATACAATGCATTTAATCAAACTAAAAAATTCAGTGATTCATGTGAAAGTATATTCCTGTTTTGGTCTTTTATGTTCTATCTTGGGCGAATGGAAAAGGTTCCATCTTGGTTCCCATCAGCCAAGGGTACATTTGTAAAGCAAATGTTATAGACTGATACACTACAGCATTTTTATTACATGGGTTAGGTATCTTTCCTTTCCCTAGTGTAGCATTTTGATAATTAGTTGCTTGGTTTCTGAAATTTAGATTTTCTAATTAACTCTTTAAATCTAGTTAAGAGAAAACTTAAGTTAAGTGATAGACATGGTATCTCACACACACTAATTAAATTGTCTTATAAAAGATGGCTTGTATGTGTGTCTGTTTAATGTGTTTCATCAAAACTGTGGCAGTGGTATGTAATTTTAATGTAAAATAGCCAACTATGCAGGGAATTGAGCCTGCTGCTGGATTTTTAAATTTTCAGTGTCTGTTGTCATAGCAACCAGAATTGACTCTGGTACCCAATGTGTTCAACATAAATTAGTTTAAAGACATAGCATTTGAAACAGTTTAGTCAATTTTAAGTTTGTGCCTGGCCAGGCATCAGATTTCAATGCTGTTTTATATTAAAGATGTTATTAAAATATGTTCCTTTTATGCTAATTAGACTTATTTATAGGATTTTGTACCTTAAATGTGATTTAAGAAAAATGCTAGAAAACTAGTTCCTGATTGTTTTTAAGATGTAAGCTTCTAATAATGTAAAGACTGTTTCATTTTTGTAGAGCACTGGACTGTTACTACTTGTCCTACCCAAATACCCTGGCATTATCCAAATCTATGGGCTTGATGTGATGCTGCCTCGGTAAACCCCCATTTGCATTCATCAAAGAGCCCTCAGGTCCTGCACTCTGACAGTCTTCTGAGCAGAAGACAGCTGGTGATGTCTGGCCACTTTTTATGCCTAATCAGTCCCAATTAGCTTGAGGAGACATGAATTTTCTCATTAAACGATTCTAACCAGCTTTAAAAAATATATATACAGATATATATTTGGTTTTCCAAGTAGATATAGTTAAGAGATCAAAGAAGATACATCTTCTAGTAAAGCTCAAACTTGTCCTTTCTTTTTTTGCTGTAGAGAATTTTGACAGCTATACCTATGGATTTGTTCAGTGAATTTTTTTTCTTACTGTTAATATAAAAACAAACATGGAATTAGACCACACATTGTGATGTGTTAAAGCTCAAGGGGCAGAGAAGCTGTGATGTTTTTCACAGCACTATGATGCTAATTATAATAGAAAAGATCTCCAATATTTCCTAATAGTTCTAATTTGTCCAATAGAAGATATTACACCTCACTTCTGAGGATAACTTTTTCATAATGCTACTTAGGTTTATATCATGCTCTTCTGATCACAGGAAATATTATGGCTACTATATAAAAATTAAAACACACAGTTAAGGATTTTTTTTTCTTTTCCTGTCAGAGGAAAGTGTGGTTTTCCTGAAATTTTTTCATTTCTTCTGAATCAACTAATGCCAACATGAAGTCATTTGAACCATAATCCTTCACTTTTAGATTTAAAATGATAAAGTAGCTTTTGGGATTTCAGGAGCACTACTTTCATATTTCTTCTGAAATTAGAAAGAGCCCTGTACATTAAATATTTAGAACTTTAGTTATACACGTAAAACCCAGCTGCCACATCGAGCCAAGGTTTATACGCGTGAATTGTTTTCTACCTTTGCTATATTGACATAAACCAGAACAAGACATTTAAGGAAAGATAGGAATCTGTTACAGCCCTTCAGTGACTCATCGATATCCACCAGACAGTGTCATTAATAAACCAACAGAGGCAACACATCCGAAATTCACTGCTCCCGAGGGGATTTGCTCTGTGAGAGAGACATATAAAATCAAAATGTGGAAGACTGAAAACTTTCCTGTTCAAATTCAAATCCCATGAAAACCTGTCTTTAGATAACTATGCCATCAATCATTATGCTAAGTCTTCCACAGACTTTGTTAATTACCATGGTGAGACTTCCTTAAATAATAAACACATTCTTGGAAATTAGGAAAACAATCATAATGTGTCATAACCTGACTCACAATTCAAGGCTTGATATGAATGTTTTATGATACAGTTTATAATGACCCATAGGAACTAGTCAATGCGTGGGACATACTAGGAACTTTCTGACTGGGACACTATTTTCCCCATATTACTCTTCCTTCCATCCTGAGAAGCTTAAATTTGAAATGGTAACACAGATTCCGAGGGTTGGGGAGAACAGCAGTCACTTTCATGAAGTATTATCACAAGGCTTGTGACTAGAGCTACACCATCCCCTAATCTGAGTGTCCTACGCTAACAAACTCTAAAATGCAAGGGACTACAGGATTCATACGATTATTAAAGTTATCGTGAAATGGATTCATATCTTACAGCTTTGCGCATCGTGCACAGTCATAGGTAAAATAAATTATTGGGCAATAGTCATATTTTGAAAAGTATTACTTCATCTCTCTCTTCTGTCTCTTCCTCTCTCTCCAGTTAAGCTTCAGTAGTCCAAATGTCTAGGGAAGATCAGAGTTTGCTGGAAAAGGAATGCAAAGACAGAAGAAATAGCTTCTGTTTTGCCAAACAAAATTATAAAGTAACACAATAGCCAGGCAGTTGTCTTAAGACAGGATCTCTTAATAGCTTGGGTATTAAGGTAGTAGGACTCTGCTTATAACATTCTTTTGTAGAATAAAGAAGTTTCTCCATTGCCTTTGACAATGAAGCCACCAGATAATTCTTAATGACAGAGTGAGAAGGATGTAGACTACAGGAATTAAAGATACATTTTTTATGGCCTGGGGATTTTGTTATAGCTTGCTGACAAAGCAAAAAGTATTTCCTCTCTCCAAGCTAAAGTCCAGAGGGTGTGAGATAAGTCAGAGAGTACCAGTAGGTTTGGGAATGGAGAGGGTAGAAAAAGATTGGGGACAGGGAAGGTGTCATCTTATTCCTAATTTAGGACTCAAAAAGTGGTCACCTCTCTAGTTGTACCTGTAGCATCTTGAAGGTTAAGCCACTTCAGTAAGACTGATCAGTGGTCAGATAGGAGGCACAAGGCTCAGGATTCCAATGTGGTATTAATGCAGAATTAAGCCAGCAAGTCTATTATAGCAGCGGAAGCTGGGGGTAGAACCAATGGACCTAGAGGCTGAAAGAAGAGTGTGGCAGATACTTTAGAGTAGGTAGGAATGGAAGATGAGTGAGGCCCAATCAGCCTCTGTTCTACCCATGGCAGATCTGAGTTCTACTAATCCAAGCTTTAGTGGTGAGTGCCAGGAAGGGCAGCTGCATTCAGGAGGACAGGGACATTATCTGGAGAGGAGAGGACCTTGGGTTTGAGGAATCTGATCCTCCTCCTTTGCCATAAGGTCAGCCAATTGCTCCTAAGACACATCTAGGCATCAGCTTTGGAAAAGAACCTGGGGAAGTGGAGAATGTTTGTTAAATGGAATATTTTCGTCCAGAAAAGATTGAACATTGCTACTTATAGAAACAACTTAGATTTTCATGTAGAACTGAGTTTAAAACTGAATTAAAGCATCTCTCTCTCTGTCTCCTCTCCCCATCCCTCTCTTCATCTTTCTGTCTGTTTAGCCCATTTTTCCTCATCTTTCTTCACCTAGCACTTCAATTACTATGTGTCCCACCTTCATGGAGGCTTTTTCTTTATTTCTTCAATCATGCTGCCCTCTGTGCTTACGTATGGATGATGTCTTTTGACTCTCTTGAAGTTCTCTGATCTTTTTTCTCTTATATACTATGAATTTCATCCACTGAATTTTTTCATTTAAATTTTTAATGTATATATATGTGTATGTAACAGTTTCCACATTATCTGAAATTTCCTACCTCTTCACCTATTATATCCAACTTTTTCTATAAATTCTCTAACATTAGTTAGGGTTATTGTGAAGTTATCTATTAATTCTAACATCTGGTTTGTCTTTGTGTAGTAAATATTTCTTTCCTCTTGATTATAAGTCATAGTTTTCAATTTGTTTATATGTCTGTTCACATTGATTGCATACTAGATATTGTATTGATATGCTATAGAGACTCTGTATTCAATAATCTTGCTCTTAAGGGCTTTTTTCATTGTTGTCAGCCAGCAATGAAATTGTTGGTAAGTCATTTAGTCCTGTTTTGTAGTTTTTAATTCTAAAGCATATTTTTTTCCTGGGGTTTTAATGAAAATGCTGAATGCTAACCTGGCAAAATTCTCATTACAAAATTTGACTCTTTTGCAGTGTGCATCCGCTGAATTCTCTAACTGTTGCCTTCCCCCAAGCCCTACCAATCCGAAGTTTAGGAGTCAAAGACTTGGATGGGTTATACATATATTTGTGGGTTTTTCCCTTCTATAGCTCTCTTCCTTCCTGAACTCCCCCATCTCAATTTCTAGCCATTCAGACAGCCCCATTTCTCTCCGATGCCTCAAGCTATTAATGTTTTTCTTGAGTTCTATCTACCCAGGGCTATAGGCTGACTGGGAAGCACCATTATGGAAAAGCATATACATGTGGATGTCTACCAGTGTGGCTCCCTTCTCTCAAAGATCAAATCTCCTTTAGTTCATGTTGATTTCGTCACTCTTCCGTGCCTTCAAACCATAATTCTTTTCCCCAGAGTTTTTCATTGTTACCAGCAGAAAAGCTAGGTCTATACAAGCTACTTTACCATTATTGAAAGCCAGAATTCCTAAAGTTGGAATAAGTTGCAGTATGGAAGCCAAGGAGTTTGGAAATATAACCAAAAACTTAATCATGCGTGGCTTCATAGACCTTGGCAAGGCAGTTGAAGTTTATTCATTATGTAGGCATCAGAGAATTTTAAAGAGTTATTCAATCTTATTTAAAGATACAATGGAATTCTACATAGACATATAGTAAATAATAGTATTCTTAATTCTACATGGTAATAGATGGTAACCAGTATTGGATATAGTTTTATTAATCACTAAATATATGTCTAGGACAGTAGTAACAGGTGATAACATAAAACTTCATGGTAGGGAATAGCATTAATGACTTACTCAACAAGTAAGGATGCTCACCGACTGACTTATTAGAAAGAAAACAGTAATAGTTACGGCTTTAAAAACTGAGATTCCTCTGATATCTGAAGTACAATGCCTTATTCATTCCTCTACTGAGCACTTCCTAGCTACTGTTCTAGGTGCAAGGGATGTGACACTGAATTAATACATTGTTCAGGGGAACAGAAGATGTCTATTTGGTTTTGACATTTCGTCTCTGACATACCCCAAATAAAGTCAGAGACTTTCTCCATGAGACCTGATAATTGAACTTTAACTTTCTTTACAAGAAACAAATTCTAACCCTAAATTACAGGAAAAACACATAGTGGAAAGAACACTTCAAAGCATGAATACAGTACAATAATAATTTTTTTAAAAAATTAGAGTTCCAATTTGACTAAATTAATTACCATTTTTATGTTATCAAAGATTATTTCTGACAGCATGGTCTACTTCACATTTTTTTTCTGGCAAAATGAGGAGCTAGGGTTGTAGTTTATCTGTTAATGTTTTAGTCTCACTAAGGAAACTGTCAAAATGATTTAAATGAAGAAGAAATCTTGCTGTCAGTTCCAGAATAAAAACCACGTGCCTCTTGAGGAAAATCTCTGAGGTTTTGTGTGCATGAGTAGGTAGCTCAAAAGCCAGCAGACAAATAATATAACTGAAAGGAATATTTACAGATGCATTGCATGCAAATCTGTTTTCTAGGTTTGTCAGGGACTCCTACTTAACTTTTGTATTTCAGGGCTTTTGGCTCAATTCTGAATAAACAGTGCGCACCCATGTGGGAGCAATGAGGAAGAACTGAAACATCTGGTATGCCTTTAAAAATAACTTTTTGGTTATATAACTGAGATTTCACCAAGATCAGTGAGATTTTTCAAGTCTGAGACCTAAGGTCGGATAGCGTGAAATAGTTCCTTGGGAGACTGTTCCTTCATGTCGCACTGCTATTCTGAAAGAAAGACACTCCTGCCCAGGAAGCTGATGTTAAGAGGCGGGTGCCCTAGAGTAGTAACTCTAGGTTACTGAGATCCAAGTTTGTGTTCTTAGCTTCATTTACAATCATTAAGAACCTTTTACATTTAATTACTTCCTTATTGATCTCATACTACACATTTCTTGTGGCCTATACAAAACGTCAACTTGAGTGGCATGGGCAGAACTGCATTCATGATTCACTATGATGCCTGGCTGCTTAGTTACATCCCAGAGCGGTGCCTACCAGTGCGCTGTGGATGGCACTGCTATTCATGCTGTTAAATGTTTCAGAGATAAAAACCACTTTATTGCTTTAGCAGTTAAGCCTTGTGCTGCTTCTGAAATATATTGGAGCATATTGGAAAGTATAGTGTGAGGAGCATAACTCCTCACCCGATCCCTCAGTATATTGGAAATATACTGTCTTTAGCTTTTCAGGCTCCAGAGGGCTATGGAACATGCTGAAATCAGGGCTTATTTGTGGCCCGTTTTAGAGAAAATATTCATCTGCATTTTCTTTTAAACTTCCATTGGAGGAATTTTTCTTCAACAAGAAACATGTCTGTAAGTGGAAAATACTTCCCAATGAATTTTGAGCTTTAACATGTCACGATAAATGTCCCATCATCTCTGATAAGAGCTTTGTAAATATAGGGGTGGGCAAAAGTAGGTTTACAGTTGTGAATACATGAAACAGGGTTTATTCTTGTATTATTTATTAATTATTTTATTATTAGTACAATACAACTGTAAGCCTACTTTTGCCCACCCCTGTATTAGATTATAAAGCCCCGACTATAGTGATGGATGTTAATCATAGCCCTTTATGCAGTACTTTTTAGAAGGCATTTATAGGATTAAAAAGTCACACTTATTTCTTGACAAATTTTAAGATACTTCTGACTTAACCCCTCTTCTTGTGTTCCCCTTTCCAGTTTCCTATTATTAATGGCATAGGAACTCACTGCTCCCATTAAATGAATCTGAGGTTCAAGGAAAACTGAATTACTAGATATGAGGAACCCATTCATGCGTGATGTGACCTGTGACTCAGTTCTGGACCTGAACTCAGTCCTGACGCGTGTGGTGTACAGGTGACATCCGTGGATAGGTTTCCCGTGGGGAATCAGGCCTGCATTGTACCTAGGCCGCTTTGAAACTTGCTCTTGCAAAACCCCCCTCACCTGGGATGGAAACTGCAGAAGTTTACGGTGACTTGTGCTAGACTTCCCAAGCACGAATGTAAACAGCCCAGCCTTCTCTCCTTTACATTTGTAAATAACTTTTCTCTTTGAAGCAACTGGCAACATTCTTTCCTTTGTTATCTGTAAAAGGTATCCACCCAAAGCAAACCTGTGCATAGTTAATGAGAACCATCCTGGAGTGTCAATAAAAGCCTGTCCAGGCGAGGGGCAGGGGCCCTCTCTGTCTGTGGGAGAGTGGCCACGCAGGCTCTCTCTCTCTCTGAGAGAATGGCCAAGCTGTCCCTTTTCTCCACTGGATTCCTTTAGTCCCTGTGAATTTGTTCATTACTTGTTCGGGGCTATAGGACAAGCATTCCACAACAACACGCGGTCCTGCTGGACGGGACCTTGACAACTAGAACTGATGTATATTTTAAAAGAAATATTTGTAAAGGCCTACCTGGATATACCATTCAAAGGAAAGAAAGGAAAAGGGGAAGAAAACGTATTTTGAAGGCTGTAGTAATACCCAGAACATATTTATGGTCTGTCATTCCATCATCCAGTTATTAGCAGTTGATTTAGGTGCTATGGTTGTTTTTAATAATTCCAGTCTCTTTTGAGTTCTGGGAAAATAATTTGTACATCCTAATTGACCTTATTTGTTTGAATTATGCAAGTTTTAGTCATTCTTATACCCCCAAATAATCAAATTACTGTGCTAATAAAAACAGACTGCATGCGCTTAAACCACAGACTGCTATCATGTGCTACAAAAACACTCTTGCTTTCCGAAGTCAGATTGAACACAATGAAGAATTCTTTTCCTGGAGAAGGAAATAGGCCCTGAAAAATGTTGGAGAACCATTATGCGTATGGACAAGAATGGGGCAAGGGATGAAGGAAATAGGCTTGGTAAAATACCTAACGGGTAAACAGAACACTTTCCCCCCCTCTTTTAGTTGAATATATATAAACATTTCAATAAACATCAAATAATACTAGTTTACTATTTGATAATTTATTATACCCCCAAAGTGTGCACAGAGTTCTGCTGGAATTCTGCTAGCTTTAACACACAGTTAAAGCTAGAATCCATAATGTAACATTCAAGCCAGGGCCCAAGTTTACATTTGCATTGTATTGTCCTAGTGACTGGCTATGCAAAATATGGATGTGGCAGATTTCCTCCAAGGTATCTTAGAACACTCGTAGTAGTTAATTGGTGGAATATGTCTGTTAGCTGTCTATGAAGCTGACTGTGAGGTTACTGTAATGGAAGTTAACTACTAGGAAATGACTTGCCATAATTTTGCCATTAAACAGCACAGGAGAACTGAGATTCTCCATGCTGACCCGATCCCAATCTTTGTGTGGCCCTTTCTTTACTTAGAATAGACTGTCTTCTTGCTTCATCTTTTCCATGGTTATCTGATACCTGCTCTCAAAGCAGCCCTTCCAGCCTTCTAAGTTAATATTGTACATTCCCAATGTGTGCAAGGCCTCCTGGTTGTTGCGAATACATTGCTATCACTTTGTGCCTTTATGGAAAGAAAAATTGGAGACATAGCAAATTCTTTGCATCTTATTGGTCTTATATTTTGTCTTTCTGTAGAAAACCTGCCACATGAGCAAATAGAATGCAATACAGTTTACAAAGTCAAACCAAACCCAGCATATTCACGTGTGGTAATTCCTTTCCGAATTTATCTCCTACCTTTTAGTTTGTAACAGGGTGTTCTGGTTGAGTCAGTTCTGAGACTCATCAATGCTATTTGTATGAGATTTGACAAACTATATCTCCCATAGTAGAGGTAATTTTTGTTTTTTCTTTCTTCATGCTCTGTGCAAGAAAAGCCTTTTTAGCTGTCATAGAATCTTTGGGGATGCCATCGGCCTCTTGAGAGCAATAATCTGTCAGAGTAGGCTAGACTTTGCAGCAGGCCCTGGTAGTGTTTGACCCATCACATCAAGGGTGTTAGCAGCACTTCTATGCATAGGAAAGGAGAGAGAAGGGGATAAATGTGGAAGAACTGGATGAAGAGGCTCTCCAGCCCCCATGCTCCTGTGCTACAAAGAGACTAGATGAGGAGCCCCGGGAGTGAGAAATAGTGAAAAAAATGCTTCTAAAGTTATGCTCCTCACACTTTAGCTAGCATGAGAATCACCTGGAGAGTATCTTAAAACAGAATTCTGAGATTCTGATTTGGCAAGTTTAGAGTTTAGAATGTGGCCAGAGATTATGAAATTTAAATAAGCTCCCTGTTCATCTGATGCCACAGATCTATGGACCAAACTCCAAGCAGTTCTGCTCTAAAGCAGTGACTCTAACATTTCAGTGAGCATCACATCAATTAGTGTTTGTCAGAACACATATTACTGGGCTCCATCCCCAGGGATTCTGACTCAGTAGGTCTGGGTAGGAGCCCAACAATCTGCATTTCTAAAATGCTCCCAGACCATGCTGATGCTGTTGCCAGGACCACACTTTGAGAACCACTGCTTGAAACCATGGAGGTAAAAGGAGAGGCACCAACACTGTATGGGGGGCTTAAGGCATCCATGAGTAGGAGCTTTGGGACACAGTCAATCTGTAGACAATCTGAGATATCTAGCCAGCAGTAAAATTAATATTCTAGCAGTCCATAGGTTACTGCAGACACTTGGGGACAAGTTGCATTTTATTCAAATCAAATTTTATTCAGATTTCAAAGAACAAGGTAATGTCACTGGACACTTGGTTTATAAAATTCATAAAAATATAGTGTTCTGTGCACAACTCTCCCTTTTGGGTATGCCCCAAAAAAGCGTAAGAAGGTAAAAGGTTGAATGAGGTGCTCTCTTCTCCAATGTGAGCGACTGGATGGTTGGGATGGGAGGACAAACACTTTACTTAGGCCTTAGGAGTAAAGGAAAAGAAGAAAGGCATTTGGCTGTGATATTTTAATGAGAATAGTTATACTTAAAACATCTGCAAAGAACTCCATTTTTCTTATTTCTGAAGTGGTAACTTAACTCTTTTTACCGAAATATCAAAGCTAAAATGTTTTCAGTATCTCAAGAGAGTTACTCTCGGAATACTTCAAAGTAAATCTCTTAGTAGTAATCTATTCACATGCATCTCAGTTCAATTTGAGAAATGAATGTCCCTAAGGGAACTCTACCCAAATCCTCCACTGGAATAAAACCTCTCTCTGTGACAGGAATATTCTCAACAGGATGCCAAGAATTTGCCCATAATGGGGATGCTTGATGAGAATCACATGGTGGGAAAATGCCACACATCCTTCTGATAGTCTGATATGGCTTCTCAGGTGAGAGTCTCTCTTCTTCCCCAGCTCCCTTTCCTCCTCCCTTGAGAATTCTAGCCAACCTTATAGATAATATTGTGTAAGATTCTTTAGAGGTTTGTGGACATTAAAAAGATAATTAAATACTGAAGTTAAGACTGGTGGACTAAGATTATGTTTATAGATCCCCTCCACTGAGAGTTTTCATTAAGTCTTTCTTTTAGGCCATGTAGTTTCTTTCTTCTTGGGAACTTGGGGAAATAGTTAAATGGTTCCTCCTTGCTGCAAGTAACTCAAAGTGTGTATATGTCTTATCAATTGTGGGGAAGTAGGGTCATCTTCCCATATACGAGGTCTGTCCAGAATGTATCCCACCATGTAATATAAAAAATGGAGACATTTATCAAAGAAGATACAAGATACAAGAAACATTGTACATAGGACAATGATACCTCAGTCCCCTTCAAAGTAGGCACCTTGGGACCTCACACAGTTCTCTCAGTCACCATCAGTTGCCCCTTCATATTTTTCTGAATCTCATTGACAATCTGAAATCTCTTCCCTTTCAAAGGTGATTTTATTTGGGGCAAAAGCAAGACGTTGCAGGACACCAAATCTGAGCTGTAGGGGGGTTGAGTCATCTGGGTGATTTGATGTTTCACAAAAAAAACTCTGCATGAAACGTGATGCCTGAGCAGGTGTGTTGTCATGATGAAGCTGCCAATCATTAGTTGCCCATAGCTGTGGCCTTCTGAATCATCTGAATAGTTCCTGCAGAGGAATGTTCAAGCTTAATGCAAAATTTGATGCAGTTTCATTGCTCTACTTGCTCAGTCATTTTGAATGTGACAACCACACAGTACACATACTCACTCAAGGACATCTTCTGTCCCCACTGACTAGTATAGTGAAGTTGTCATTGTTCACACATGTGCATTCCAGTCCACTCCCCTTGGCTGCCAATTTACATCAATGTCATGCAAACCATTCTCATAGTAACAATAGCTGGACTTTTTTTGGACAGACTTATGAAGAGCACACATATCATCATCAATACTTTATAATCCTTCAGGATACAGAGAGAATATGACAACTATAGCTTAAGTATATTTGCATGAGTCAGTGATTAAATTTTTTTCCAAATTAGGCCTCTTCCTGCTAAGTCAAGATTTGGTAACTGAAAGCTAATATTCTGCTTCTTAAAGCATGCCTGACAAATGATCACTTGAATCAAGAACATTGCTATTAAAATGATGACAGTCCTGCCTTTTGGTTCATTAGCTTTTTGTAAGGTAATGAATTTGAAAAACATCACATCGAACCTCTTTTTAATGATCCAAAATGAAGAAGATAAATTTCAAGAATTAACCAAAGAAAAGATGATAGATCAATACTGAATAAAATTGATATGACCTGCATTTAAAACACAGCTTGGTTCAGTTCAACAAATATTTATTAAATGCATATTGTATTCCCGGTAGTGGTAATACAAAGATGAGTACAATGTTGTTCCTGTTTTCAGGTAATCCCAGTTAAGTGATGGGGTAGCTGATACAACAAATAATAAATGCAGAAATGGGAGGCAGAATGTGGTCACGGGCAAGTATGGACTTTGAGACCAGATAGGCCTTGATTACAATCCCAAGTTTGCTTTAATTTTGTGGCTTTAAGGAAGCTCATTGACTTTTCCTAAATAACCTTTGTTTCATCACCTCTGGAACAAAACATGTATTCAACACATGGGAGCTGATAATGGTAACTACATGTAAGATACAAAAGTAATGCAGAGAATGATTTTGAGGAAGTGATCAGGGAAAGCTCCAAAGAGGAAGTTGTGCCTTCAGAGTGATTTGAAAGTGTTAAATAGGACTTTGCCAGGTAGACACTCTTGTGAAAGGACTCCAGGTACAGGAAGTAGCATTTCAAAGGCATAGAAGGGGAGATCTGTAAAAACTGATAACAGTTTATGATTTCTGTTGCCTTCATTATTTGTGGAAAGTATTTGGAGGTGGGGCTGGAGAGAGTAGTGGCCAGTTCCTCATCACAGCCTGTACTCTGATTAATTTGGACTCGATGTGTTCTGATAAGTTTGGACTTGATACTTTAGGTCAGAGTGAAGATGTTCTTTTTTGTTAATGAGTTTTCTGTTTTGGTTTTGTTTTAATTTTGTTCATGTCACCCGAGGTTTAAAAACAGGGATATTTCACCTAGAACCCAGATATCTTTCTGACTCTGTAGGAAATTTGCCGCAGTGAGTGTGTATTTGCTAATGGCAACAACTGGTTGGAGCTGAGTAGAATCTGCCCCCTCAGGGGTACCTATTTTCTTGATGGGCGATAAGGAAACTCTGGAAGGTTTTATTTTGTTTGGTTTGGTTTGGTTAGAGAGACCGAATTGTTCTAGGTTTATTAGAAGACAAACATAGCTATGCATGTGCATTATTAAGTAGATTGGTTACGTGGTGAGATTTGTCATAGGGCTCTCCCTGGCTCTCCCTGCTGCAGTTGAGGGAGAAGAGGCCAGGAACTGAGAAAAGGTGATTGGACACGACATCATCCAAGGCTAGGTTAAAGGATTTGTAAAGTCATTCAGGCTGGGAAGCTTAAAAAAAACAAAACAAAATAAGGTTAAACTTTATTCTAGGAGAGGGGATATGAATGTTCCATATAGACTCAGAGAGTGTTACTGGTGGAGAATAACCACTGCAAGATAAGACCTCTGATTTCATTTTTTTTTTAAAAAAACCTCTTAAGAAAAACAGAAAAATAAAATTACGCTGCATTACAAAGTAGGCAATTAATCTCACTGCCCTTTCTCTCCTCTTCTCAGAACTAGAAATTCCCGTTCTCCCCTTAACCATCAGTGAAATAGATAGGGAGAGAAAGGCCATGACTGACTCCCAACCCAAACCCAGCAACCTCCAGCATACAACTTGGAGACCATAAAGACTTCTAAGACCCAACAAGTGGTCAGAGGCCTGAGAATTGCTGGGGAAAGATCCACTGTACAAGGAGGGAGGAGAAAGAGGAAGTAAAAGCTCTAAGCACAGGGGAGGTGAGAAGATGGCAGTGTGAGGAAGGGAGCATATGAGATCCATGGGGAGACACTCTGCCTTTGGAGGGAACATCCATGTAAAGACATGCTGAAGATCTAGGAAGGGATGTTCAAGGATGGGGATTAGATAAAAGACGAAGCAAAGCCATCCAAGCCCACCTTGATCCCACCCTATCACTCTATACAGTTTGTATTTTATCTTCTGAAACTTTAAGTAAAGACCTGTTTGGATCTTCTTTGGGGTCCCATGCATTTGGGTTCACTGGTCAGAACACTCCCCTCCACCCCTGAAATGTCAGGCATCTTCACCTTTTCAGTGAGAGACTCAGCAGCAAAGGGAGCCACTTATGGGTTGCACACAGCCAGAGAAGGAGGCAGATTGCTCCTTGACTATCTCTCCACCCCCACCCAAGCCCCTCCATGGACTGAAGACAGAGCCTTCTGGGTTGCTGGATACAAAGTGAATTGGGATATGCATGTACAAAATTGGGGGTGGGGGAGAGGTAGAATCAGTTGGAAGATTTATGGAGTAGTTTGAAGAAAGAGCAGGGCCTCAACTAGAGCTTGGGAGTATGAATAAAAAGGAGACAGATTCATGAGATCTCATGTCTCTTGGGCTTTTCCTATTCCTCTTACTCCACCTGGACTTTAATGCCCTCACTCCTCTATCCATTCAAAGTCAGTAATGCCTCCACTGTGAAGACTTCCATAAGGAGATTCAGATATTTCCTCTTATATGTGTACTTTCTACCTTATAAGTAACTTAATTTGAATAAGGAGGTGTTTTGTTAAAACCCTGTCTGACTGCTCACCAGATTGTAAGTTTCTTAAATTTAGGGCACAGTGTCTTTGAGAACTGTGATCACCTCTATCAACGTGTCATAGTTATTAGAACTAAGAACAAAGGCCCCCTGTGTCAACATGAGTTAGTATTTTGTTCCAGGAAACATTTGCTCAAAAAAGATAAGACTGTAAACCAATAAATAGTTTCATTATTTGTGTCAGGTAATTCCTGCAAATCAATTTATCTGAGACAGCACTCTGCTCACCAGGCAAACAGCTCACTTATCAAACAACACTTTACTGGTCCTGACCCTCATCTTACTATGATGACCAATCCTGAACTAATATGTAATGACCACTGCTCAGTTCCAATCAGTTTTCTGCTTTGAAAGACCTTTCTTAAAACACTTCAGCCTAGCCCCCCAACCAATATAAACACTCCATCTTTTGTGACATTGCTAAGACTCTGTCAAGGTGATATTCTCTCTTACTACAGGAAAGATGTCTGGTGGTGATATTTTTGGGAATTCAACATCTTTCAGTCTCAGTGTAGTCAAGACTAACATGTAGTCATGCTCAATAAATATTTGTCAAAAGTGGTACTTAAGAGAGAAAATCAATATGAAATGTTGCTTTGATTAGATGGGGCAGATGAGAAAAGAATCAGGGATGCTTCTAAAGCAGTAAGTGTTAACTTGTGCCATCACTTTAGATGACAAAAACACGAGAGCAGATTTTCAGTAAGAAAATAGTGATTTCAATTCTAGACCCGTTGAGTTTGAGATTCCTGGGATGTGGAAAGAGATATCCAATTCTGTGATCAGTGATGGAAAACCCCAGATACAAGATTTTTCAGGGAGTATGGAAACTTGCCTTTCTAAATCAGTGGTTCTCAAAATATGTATGGTCTTCAGACCAGCAGCATCAACATCACCTGGAAACTTGTTTGAAAATGCAAATTTGTGGGTTCCGTATTAGACACACTGCATTAAAAACTCTATGAATGGGGCTCAGCTATCTATGTTTTAATAAGTCTTCCAGGTGATTTGATGCCCATAATATTTGAGAGCCTTTGCCTTAGAGATTAATCACAACTACCAAGGTCTAAGACAAAATGTTACCCAAACTTCTGTTGATATACTTGCTAAGGCGTGCTAATCTTTTGTTCTCTGTATGGGCAGGTCCTCTCTAACACGGTAGCTTGAGAAAATGTATAGCAAAGCAACGAAACCTCTTACTCACTGCATTTGCATCTGGCTATACCATTTTCTACTTGTGTACCTTAGGGAATCAATTGTTGAACTTTTCTGAGCCTAGGTTCCTAATCTGTAAAATGGGAATACTGATACTACCTACTTCACTGAGTGATGATTAAGAGAGCTTTTATATATATATATAATGTAAGGCATATACAATATATAAATATTCTAGATATATATATATCTAAAATATATATAATATGTATGTGAAAATATACAAAATGCTTAAATCATAAGTTTGCTGCTTTAAAAATCTTTACTTCTTTAGAGAGTCACTGCCCTTTTATCTGCCTAAGTATTTCCTTCTTTTCAAGTTCAGCTCAAACCTCTCCCCTGTCAAA